>PVIR01022522.1:0-28093 GCA_004026965.1 Petromus typicus
TCATACTGGGACAAATTGTCAATGTTGAGTATGATCATGATATGTATATAAAATATACCTATTTCACAATAAAATTTTAAAAATTATTTGAAGACAAGTAAAAACATAAAATATATCAAAACCAGTGGTAGGCAACAAAAACTATTCTAAGTGAGAAGTTTATAGCAATAAATGCCTACATCAAGAAAAAGTGTTTCAAATAAACAACCAATTATGGTACTACAGAAAGAATAGCAAAATAAACTCTAAGTTGGAATAATGAAGGAAATAATGAAAAGAAATTAAAGTGACTGGAGAGACAGTAAAAAGGATAAATGAACTTAAGAACTAGTTACATGAAAGATTAAATTGATGAATCTTTAGTTAAACTCACTAATAAAATAATAGAAGAGACATTAAAGCTAATATTACAGAAATACATAAGATAATACTATGAACAACTACATACAAATAAGAAAACCTAAAAGAAATACATAAATTTCCAGAAACAACCGACCAAGACTGAATCATGAAGAAATAGTATATTTGAATCAGCTAATATTAAGGAAATTAACTTGGTAACAGAATAGACCAATCTTCACTGCTAAATTATATCAAGTATTTAAGGGCAAATAATGCTAACATCACCTAAACTTTTCTAAAAAACCTGAAAAGGAAGAAATCCTTTCATATTTATTATTTAAATTTTTTAACTAATTGATTTTATTACTCTCATACCAAAGCAAGATGAGGACACAATACAACAAAAGAAAATTAGTTACCAATATCTCTGATGAACATAGATACAAAAATTTTCAATGAAATACTAGTCTAGAGAATTCAACATCATATTAAAGTTAATTATCAAGGGGCCAGGGATTTAACTCAGTGGTTCTGCCGCCTATCTTGCAGGTGCATGGGCCCGGGTTTGATCCCTGGTAATCACATACAACAACACTGGATGTGGAGACTCACACCTACCAACAGTCAGAACCACATACCACAATGCTGCTCCTGGTGGCTCATGCCTGTAATCCCAGCACTTGAAAGGCAGAGGCAGGAGGATTACTGTGAGTTAGAGACTGAGCTCAGGGCCAGCCTGAACTACAAAAAGTGAGACTCTGTCTAAAAAAAAATAAATAAATAAAAAATAAAAAATAAATAAAAAAATAAAAAAGAGAGAGAGACTGGATAGGAGACTGGATAAGAAAGCTCTGGTTCTTTTACAGAATGGAGTATTACTCTGCCATAGAAAATGGTAAGTTTGAATCATTTACACTTAAATTGACATACATCGAGGACATCCTCATAAGTGAAATAAATAGGTCACACATGTGTAAATATCACATCTTTTCTCTGGTATGAGAAAATAAAGATGTAAATTAGTTTTAGAATGTATGTTATATATTGTGAAATAGAAAGTACTCAAAGCAAAATGGGGTGAAGGGGGAAAAATAATGAGATTATAACAAAAAAAAAAGGAAACAAAGTTTATGTATTTAGGGGGTGAGGGTGGTAGGGTGGGTAGGGGTATGGGAAAAAATGAGAATTAAGTTGTGTCATATACTGGAACAAATTCTCATTGTTGAGTGCAATCATGATGTGTATATGTAATGTACCAATAGTGATTTCAATTAAAAAATAATAAAAAGGATTAATCACTAAAACCAAATAAAATTTGTTCTGTGGATTTAAGGATAGTATAACATATAGAAACCATAAATATGATAAACCATATTAGCAGAATGAAGGATAAAACCAAAATAATCAATTTGATGGAAAAGAAGCACTTAACAAAATGAAACATTTCATAATTAAAAACACCCAATAGGGCCGGGGATTTAGTTCATTGGTTCTGGTGCTTTCCTCACAAGGACAAAGTTCTGAGTTCAATTCCTGGTTCCAAAACAAAACAAAAAAAAAAGCCACCCAACAATTTAGGTATGTAAACAATACAATTCATCATAAGAAAATCCTTATAAGTTCACAAGTAATATAATAGACAAGAGTAAAGTGTGGAAGTTTTTCCCTTAAGAGCAGGAAAGAGACAATTTGTTTCTTCTAGTAAGCACAGTTTTATCTAGAGAAATTAGGCAATGGAAAGAAATAAAAGGCTTCCAAACTGGAAGAGAAGAGATAAAATTATCACTTTGCATATGATATGTTCTGAAATATAGAAAACCCTGAAAATCTCCTTGCAAACTATTAGAACTAAAAATTTTGGTAAAATTGGAAATACCGGTGAGGCTGTGAAGAAAAAGGAACCCTTCCCCATTGTTGGTGGGAACATAGACTCATACAACCTCCTTGGAAATCAGCATGGAGATTCCTCAAAAAGCTAGGATTGGAGGTCCCATTTGACCTGGCCATCGCTCTACTAGGTATATACACCAAAGAATTAAAAGATTCATATCACAGTGATATATGTGCACCCATGTTTATAGCAGCTTGGTTTGTGATTGCTAAGTCTTGGAAACAACCAAAATGTCCATCAACTGGAGACTGGATAAAGATGTGGTTCTTTTGTAGAATGGAATATTATTCTGCCATTAAAAGTGATAAGACTGAATCATTCATACTCAAATGGATGTACACTGAGGACATCCTCATAAATAGGTCACAGACATGTAAATATCATATCTTTTCTCTGGTATGAGAAAGTGAGGATATAAATGAGTTCTAGTATATATATTAGATATTGTGAAATAAAAAATATTTCAAAGGAAAATAAATATTTCCTTAAAAATATTTCAAAAAGGAAAGTACATGTAGGGGTAAATAATGATGGGAAAAAATAATGTGACAGTAATAAAGAAAAAATGAAACAAATCATATGAATATAGGGGTGGGGTTACAGGGCAGGGGGAAGGGGAAAAATGATAATCAAGTCATGTCATATTTTGGTACAAACTCTCAATGCTGAATGCAATGATGATGTGTACTCATAATATATCAATAAAGATTTGAATTTTAAAAAAGAAATTTAGTAATGTTGAAAGGATAACCAACATAAAAAGTCAGTTTCTATATGCTAACAATGAGCTATGCAAAAGTGAAAAACAAGAAATAATCTGTTAATAAAGGTAAAAACAACAACAACAACAAAGGACTTAGAAATAAATCTGACCAGAGGTGAAAGATGTCTACAATGAACATTATGAAATACTGATGAATGGAATTGAAGATAAAAATAAATGGAAAAATATCCTATAATCGTGTATTGAAGGTTAACATTATAAAAATGTCTATTCTATAGTGTTTAAAGTGATCAATCGCTTTCATGTAATCACTATCAAAAGTATAATGACATTTTTCATAGAATAAAATAATCCTACAATTCATATGAACCATGCAAACTAAAAACTCAAATCATTAAAAAATCTCAAACAGAATAAAACAGCTGGAAGTATTCCAATACCTGACTTCAAGATACATTTCAAAGCCATAAAGATCAAAACAACATGGTACTGGCATTAAAATAGACATACAAACTAATAAGACTGAATAAAGAGCCTAGAAATAAGTCTAAGCTTTCAGAATCAGTTGTTTTCTATAAAAATACAAGAATACATGATGAGGGTGGGATAGTTAAAAAAAAAAAAACACACACACTATTGAGACTATTTGATTTCTGTATTCAGAAAAAACTAGATTCTTATCTTACACCAGATATAAAAATCAATTCAGTATGGATTAATGACCTAAACATAGGACTTAGAATTGCAAACAGGTAAGAAAAAAATATAAGGAAAACCCTTCATTCATTGACGTGGTAATGAAATTTATTGATGAATCCAAAAGCACAGGCAACAAATGCAAAAAGAGACAGGTGAAAATACATCAAATTCCACAGCAAAAAAGTTGCAGTTAACAGAGTGGAGGGACAAAACAACTATGAAATGGGAGAAAATACTGTAAAAGCATATTTCTGAGATGAAGTAAATATTCAAAATGTATAAGGAGTGCTGGAGCCATAGCTGCCCAGTGCGGACCTCACAACTACATGCCCCAATGTCTTCCCCAGGTGACTCCTGACTCCTTTTCATTCTCAGTACAAGATGGCCAGTTTCAGCTGTGTGTGATGGTGCATGTGTGAAATCTCAGCACTCAGGAGGCTGAGGCAGGACGATTATTGTGAGTTCAAGGCTAGCTTTGGCTACATAGTGAGCTCAAGGATAGCCTGAACTACAGAGGTGAAACCCTGTCTCAAAAGCAAAATAAAATAAAACAAAAGACAAGACAGCTAGTCTCGGGGATAGGTTGATCTGATTCTCCTTAAGGAAGAACAGGTCCCTGGATGAAGACCACAGTTGTCAACATTGGTACTGTTGGCCTGTGCTGTCAGTATTGTAATGAAAGACTTGGCAGGTGAACTTGCTGCTATCATCATCAAGTTGAAGACTGAGGAGAGAAATGATGGATCTCCAAGATGGTAGCTTTTTCCTTAGAAGATGAAAAATTGTCTCTGGCTGAAGCTTTAATATAACCATAATCTCCAAGCTGGGGTGCATCAGTCAGAGGGAGGAGGTCATTTTAATTCAGTCCAGTGTAATGTGAGCATCTTTAAGGCCATCATTCCTAACGTTGCAAAGTATACTCTAAACTGAAAGTTACCTGTTTTCAGTCCAGTGGATACCTTGACTTATGTGACTTAAAGGCTCCAAACCATGCTATTGGAGATGGCTGCCGTCTGGATTCAGCCAGGTTCTGATGCTTGGCACAGAAAGGCTGCAAGTTCACCACTAAGTCACCATGATGGATACTGGGGAGCCTGGAGGTTCTAGTGAGCCTGTGTGGAGTAGAGTGACTATTGTGCTTATCTCCCTGAAGAATCTTCACCCTGAGTTAGGGACTGATGGGGATAAGGAGCATTGAAAGGGGGTTCACAAGTGGGCATCAACATATTTGTGAAGTGATCAAACCAAGAGGCTCCATATCCTGAGTCACAGGACTGTCCGGGGCAGATGTGGCAGAAAGTGTAATGAAAAGTCTTAGGAGGGTGCATCCAACTTCAGCCAGGACTAAGGGTCTTTGTGGAATAAAAGATATCTTTCTTGGTGCTCCTTGTACCTTGGGACAAAATGGCATCTGAGATGTTATGAAAATGATGCTGATTCCTGAGGAAAAGGCTTGTTTGAAGAAGAGTGCTGACACCCTGGATTGATCCAGGATGAACTGCAGCTTTCAAGTTTGCCAATGTCATACCAGTTCACTGTATGGGATCCAAAGGACTGGGCTGGAGAATGTGTTGTCCTTTAGAAGTGATCTAAAGGATGAAGCACTAGTATTAAGACAGCATGAAACAAACATCAGTTTTCCAGAGTTAGAAATAGTAATGGCTCTATGCTGATGCCAGAGGGCATTCAGCTTGTACAGTCCTAAACCAGTTAGTAGAAAGCAGCCCCATCAACTCCAAGACACTACAGCCAGTGTCTCATAGCTCCAATTGCCCTTCATACTACATGTATGTTACTCTGTTATAAAACTTCACCAACCGAGCCTAGTCTGACTTTTCCCCCAGTTGGTCACAGCCTGGTAGTGTATAGACCGATACTGCATGTCTTGTGCATAATTGTCTTACAGGATTTTATTTTGTGCATTATATATAATATCAGTGATGTACAATACCATATAGTGTAAAAAAGAAAGGTCTACCTGTGCATAGTGTAACTAGCTAAGCGTCATATCAATCACATAACCAAATCAAGCTTCAACAGTTAAAAAAATGTATAAAAGACATAACTAATTCAAAAGCAAGGAAATAACCCAGCTGGAAAGAGTAGGGGCTCTGAATAGATGTTTTGGGGAGAAGACATAACAGTGACCATCAGGTGTATGAAAAAATTGCTGGATAGCACTTATCATGGAAATGCACATTAAAACCACAATGAGAGCAGATGCCATTTCACATATGTTAATCACACACACACACACACACACACACACACACACACTGTGATTCTATTCATATACCATATCTAAAATAGTCAAGATTGAAATAAAAAATAGGAAGGCAATTGCCAAGGTCTGGAAGGAAAAGAGAAAGGTAATGTTTACTGGCTACAGGGGTTCAGTTTTACAAAACGAAGACATTCTAGAAATCTGTTCTATAACAAGTGAATATACTTAACACTAGTGAACTTAAATTTCTAAATAGTTAAAATTATAAATTTAATATTATGTGTGTTTTAGCTCATACACATACTAAAGGTATTTTCTTTTTTTTAATTTTTTATTTTTTAATTATCTTTATTGGTACATTAAATATACACATCATGATTGCACTCCATAATGGGGATTTGTACCAGTATAAGACACAACTTAATTCTCATTTTTTTCCCATAGCCCCACCCACCCTACCACCCCCCCATATACATAAAATTTGTTTCCTTACTTTTTTGTTACAATCTCAAGGTATTTTCCAAAATGTGTAATTCAAGTGAGAAAAGTATCTAATTATATTCTAATAAATCTATGTAATTCCAGAGCTGAGATTTACTGCTATCTTATACATTATTTGTAAGTCATCATGACCAATACACATCTCAGTATTGTGAAAGTGTATATAGGTCATTAAACACATGTCTTGGGAATCAGAGAGAGAGAGAGAGAGAGAGAGAGAGAGGAAGGGACAGAGGGAGTATTTCTACAGGGGCAAATTTTAGTGACAGATGAAATCAAAGTGAGAATGATTATTGACATCTTGATGCGACAATCCCAGCTGGTTCCTGGGTGAATTTCATTTTATTTTGCTTGACATCAGGATTTCAATGTACATGCCTCATTAGTGTTTGTAGCCATTTCTATAATGACAATTTATTATATTTTCAGGTAACAGAAGCTGTCCTTTGAAGAACCACTTTCTGACCTCCTTCTCTTTCAACCCCCAACACCTGGTGAATGAAGTAGTCTGCTCTTTTATTTTTCTGTCCACTAATAGACACTGGAAGTTTTTGTGTGAGAAAGGAGAGCAGGGCTAAAAAGCTTTGACAGAAAGGTTTTTGCAGCAGCCTGTTTGTCGAACTGCATGGATCAACAATTTCTCAATTAGAAGAAGATAGAAAAGAAGATAAAGTATTCGATGACTGTAAATCTTCAGGCAGCAGCTGAGGAAGATTTTGAGAACATCTGGTCGGATTCTACTTCTTTTTAGGTAAGCATTCCTTTTCACAAGCAGCATACATAAAGCATGAAATTGGCTTACTCCACCTCCTCCTAACAAGGGAGAAACTGGCTGAATTTATTACTCTTCTGATACAGGTGGGAAGCAGAGTAGGATGTCATGTGCCATCTCCTTCATTCCTCTCAAAAAGAACATTTATCTGCTATATCAAATCTACCTTCAAGAGCCTGGTAAGCCTGACAGTGTAAATAATCATTAACCAAAGTAAGACACAACTCATTACTATTATGTTTATTTATGAGCAAGGAATATTATTAGCACAAAATTTCTTCTCTTAATTTAAACAATTAGTTCTTTGTGTACTTGGTTCATTCTTTTGCTTTGCTGAATTATGTCTTTCACTTTGGCCAATAAATGCAGTTTTTTTTTTCTGTACTTAGCCTTATTTTGTGAGCTCATAGTACCTTGAAACCACTAAATGACATTGTTATTACAATATATAAGACTTTAGCTAACAGTCTTATAATGCTTTCAATTTAGAGTATGGCATAATTAATCAAACCACATAACTAATTATTTTTAAATTGTATGAATATACTGTAAAGAGGGAACTAAAATCAAATCAGGATTTCCAGTTAATGGCAAAATTTTAATACATATGCTGTTTCATTTAAGGATAATTGATTATATAGCATTATGTTCGTATTATAATTCATGTTAGAATAATGAAATCAACCTCACCTTATGAAATGTATACTGATATTTAGCCTGGCACAACCAAAGTACTCTAAACGTTCATCTATAATAATGCATGCTTTCAAACTAATGTACATGAAAGGAAGTATCTCTAATTTGTAAGTTTCAATGCACTGATTTACTTCTCATGTACCTAAGCTGTCTTTTACTAAACCATGCGAACAGTGAGCTAATATTTTCCCCCATTTTATGTTACTTCACTCTTAAAATAGTTCCAAGTTTCAGTTAGAATTTACTAAAATATGACTGGAAGAAGTATGATTATTATTTAGGAAAGGTTTTCTTTAATGTAGAGAAAAAAAAGTTTAGAAACATTTTATATTTCTGAAGGGATGAAAGACAGAGTTGAAGATAGACACCTGCAGAGTTAAATCTAGTCCAGAAGCAAGGAAAGGATTAGCAAGTCACAGGAAATTTCAAAGAACAGCTAATCTTTGCCATCATCTTTCCGTGTGCTGTGAGTTGACATTAAAATAATTAAGAAGAAGAAACGGACTTGGGAAACCTGGGCCCTTTAGGTTTTAAAGGACAAACTAGAAAACTGAATCAGTAGACAGGGTTAATATTTGTATTTGTGTGTGTATCTTATATAATTAGTATTGTGCAGCCACTGCCATTGTGTATAGTCCCGTTTTTTCTCTTTCTTTCCGCCCTCGTGGTCACTCCTGTCTATTTCCGGTCATTTAACTGATCGTTAGCATTTCACTGGAAGAGGGAAGGCAAAAAGAAAGAGGGGCCAAATTGAAATGAAACAATCACTGTTCTCTCTTGTTAAAAAAAGGTGGCAAAAAGTTCAGAAGTTAGTGGTAAGGGTAGAAAGTAGATTTCTCAAGTTATCGGTGTGTTTTAGTAACCTATGTCTGTTCTGTCACTATCAGAACTAGTGAAGAGCCAGCCAATAGACAGAACATGTCTTTAGCTGGCAGCAGTCTGGTCTCCAGTCCACTGTCTGGTTGTACAGAAGGCCTGCATCCTGCATAACGGGCACTTAGAAAAGGGAGTAAGAATGGAATACGAGGGTTTAAATAATGATTTCTGTTGTGCAAAGAGCTTTAAAATTGTTTAAGATACTTGTCAAAAGGGATGAGATCATCTAGTGTTATTCTTGAGTTCTGCACTTTATTCTAAGTTATATTTCAATAAAAACTAAAAAAGAAAACATAGATAAGCCTAAAAGGAACAAAAGATACTGAAAGGCGACAGGAATTCCAAATATTCAAAGTCAAGGAAACCAAAGTTACCAAATGCTAAAGAATTCAGGGGTGGCTCTTTCGAAGTGTGCTCCTCAGTCCCTTCTGTAAGGGTACAATTATTTCTTTAGAGACAGAAAAAGTATAAGGCGCTGGAGAGGGTTCAAAGACCTATAAGACTGAAACGAAGGAACCAGGTGATTAAATCACCTATGGAGGCCGAGAGGGAGTCCAAACTCTTTCAGAGAAAGGTCGTTCTGGGCTCCTGGAATCCTGGAACTGAAGAACTCTGATAGTACTAAGTTTCTGACTATGAATGTGTCATTGCACAGCCAATGTGGGTTAAGTTTAGGACTAACAAAGTTGTCCTACTGCAGACGGTTGCATTTTCTGCAGGGCTCAAATGCAGATTATCGCTTCAGAGCCTGTGCTGTCCTTGTTGTTGGAGGGCACGACACATCCTAGATTTTTATTTTCAAGAAAAAGACTCCAGAGGTTTGTGACCTTCCAGACAGCAGCTGGCGCCGGGCAGAGGCTCAGCCTCGGGCCGGAGCTACTGGCGGCCGCGCGGCTCCTGGCTCCGCGTCCCGCGCAGCGCCGGCCAGCGCCGCAGAGGGGCTCGGCTCGGCTCGGCTCGGCAGACTGGGCTGCTCCCGGAAGGGTCGCGGGGCCGCAGCTGTCTGCTTCTCCGGACGGTGAGGAAGGAGTCGCTCCGAGGGAAGGAGGGGCTGCGCGTACAAGGCTTGGCTCCTCCTCGCAACTCTGGTGCCTACTGTGAGGGAAACTGCGGCCAAATAAAGCGAAGGGAGATTATCTCATTTTGAGTGAGAAGGATTTCTGGATGCGCCAGCGACGCGTCCCGCAACTGTCGTTTTGGCAGGAGATTTGATTCAGTCAGCTGCCGTTTGGTTCCCACTTGAAACGCTCCTCTGTGACCCCGCTCCGACCCACTCCCGGGACTGGGGCGGAGGGCGCGGAGTGAGAGCAAAGTCAGCCTCGGGTCTCCCCGGTGCGAAGCGCGGCAGTTCAGGTTCGGAGCCCGAGGCTGCGGGAGGGACTGGAGCTGCGGCACCTCAGCCACAGTCGGGGAGGCGCGTTCTGCGGGCGGCTGGGAAGAAACTAGGAGCCGAGTTAGCGAAGCGCCCTCTCCTCAAGCACCCAGCGGCCTCCGGGTCCCTGCGCTCCGCCGCGAGCGGGTGGGGAGGGTGAGGCGGCGCGCGGGGCCTCCCAGTGGCGCGCGCGGCGCAGAGCTGTCTCTTTAAGCGCTCCGGAGGGGCCATAGAGGCGGCGGGCGCGTTTCCATGGCACCGGGCTGGCGGGGGGTGACGGACGCTGGGCGCGCGCGCCCCAGTCGCTCCCGGCGGATAGGGCCGTGCAGCTCGCCGGCCCGCGCGCCTCGGGACTCTCAGTCCGCGGCTCTGCGCCCGGCGGCCTCCCGCGCACGCCGGCCAGCCTGAGTGGCGCTGCCGCCGCGCCCTCCTCGCAGGGCGCATCAGGCCAGCCCCGGAGCGAGCCCCGCACTCCAACTTCTGCCCGACGAGCCCAACTTCTGCGACGGCGTCGGACTTGGCGCAGTTCGGGCGGCGGCCGGAACGGCTCGGCCTCGCTGAGGTGACCTCGCGACGGTGGCTCTGGTGCTTCTGCCACCAGCCGGCCGCCAGGAAGCGCCCTGCAGCTCCCGCCGCGCATGTAAGTGGCGCCCGCGGGTCCCCAGCTAGCGGGGAGAGCAGCGCCCTGCGCCCCGCCCATCGCGCCGCGAACCCGCCGCCCTGCGGCTCGCGCCCTGGGCTCTGAGGAGAGGCTTCCGGGCCCCGGGCACGGGCCCTGGGCCGAGTCTCCCGGCGGCCCCGGCGGGCGCGCGCGGCGGGCACGCGGTCGGCAGCCTGTTCGCAGGCATCGCCGGCCCAAGACCCGGCCGGCCGTGCGCTCTCCGCGGGACACTTTCGGAGTGACTGACGGACTCCCTCGCTGGCCGAGCGTGTCCGCGCGGTGGGGTGGGCGTGTGCTCCCCGTGCTGTGAGTTCAGCTCGTTTTCGGTGGGAATGCCACTTTCTACAGGGCTTGAATGAAATCCTGTGAAACAGCGAGTTTCTTCACGTTGGCTGCTTTGGAGAAACCGAGTTAACTCGTGCACCTGGATTGATTTTGAAAGATGCCGTCAAGTCTGAGGAATGGATTATTCCACAGGTTTTGTTGAGTGAGACAAAGTGAGGAGCCAGGAGATGAGTGTCAGTGACAGTGAAAGGCGACTTGCGTAGCTACTGGGATGCTGGTGGAGAGCTGGAGTTAGGAGGTGACTGAAGCTCGTGGTCAGAGCGCGTGGGGCATGGTTTGGTTTTCCCGACTAGAAATGATGAAAGATAGAAAATGTTAATTTTGGTTACTGTGTCATAGGCGACGGGGAGCCCATAGGAAGTCTTTACAAATTGTCTAGTCTCCTTGACTGGCTGGAGAAGTTTTTGCTGAATTCTGTAGCATCAGCGAGATCATCATCGAACTGTCTGAGAGAGAAGCCAGATCAAATTCTGTTCTTCCATTTCTGCTCTCAAGAGGTTATGAATAGACAGACACGGGAGTATTTTGAGCATTGAAACGTTTTTTGCTACTTCTTTGCTTCGCCTTTGCTTTTACAAAATGTGAATATTTTATAATAGAAAGTGGTTGAGATAACTGCACAAAATCATCCATACCTTTCGAAGGCTTCACTTTTTCCTGTAAGAAAAATACTGGTTTTGGGTTCACTTTATATTTCTATATTTCATCCCTCTCAGGTGAGATTCAATTTGCTCGCCAGTTACTGCAAATGTCACTAACTATAAATCTTGAGACGTGGCCAGGATGTCAGAGGCATTACACAACTTTTTGTCTGTAGAGTTTGTAAATATGTATTTGGCAGAAACACAGGGCATTTCTCTGAGTGTGATTTTTCTTGAATTGATAAGATTTGCCTTGTTTATTTTGAATAGGTTGATTTAGACTTTTCAGTTTATCTCCAAAGACGTCTGGCTTTGGATAGCTTGTGCATGCATAAGCCTTCACATCTTAGAAATTGCCCAGTATCTTTGCTCTTACCTTTGCAAGTGAGGTTATTAAAGTGGATCCTACATCGCCTTATTAGGTAGCTACAAATCACCCATGCACTCTGAGACAGAATAAGCCCTTTGGGGAAACACTGAGAAATAATAGAACATACTTCTTTTACATTACTTAACTGTTTTGACTCATGTTTCAATATTGACTGTTTTGTTGAAAAGGCAAGAGGGATGACATAGCATTTTCTTAAAGGAGGTTGATTTGCAGCTCATTAATCAGGTGAAATGAAATTGAGTTTTAAAACCAGTATCACTTCTCAAGTGGTTAATAGAGATGTGTTTTCCAGAGAGTTATTGAGATCATTGTGATGATTCTTAACACATCCTGAAATCTGGGTGGGGAAAATTCAGTCAAATTTAAATTTAGTCTTCTCAGATTAGAGTTAGTGGTGGTTTCTTTAGCAGGAACCATGTTGGTTTTTAACATTGGATTTCTGAAGATGCCTTTGCAGGTTTTGTTGGCATGTGGAATGAAGCCCTGTCTAACACGTGGCTTCCACACGCCTGTCCATCTAGTAAATGAAACAGAATTCTCCTGGAGATTTTTATTGACCTCTGAGGTCCATTATCAGTGAAAGCAGTTTTCTAATGAGGTGAAGCCCAATAATGAGAATGCATCATTTTACCGACTGGCACTTACAGATCATTAACACAGGTAAGAGTTTTATATTGCTGATCTTGTACTTGAACAGAATTGGGGAACCAGAATTGCTATGCACCTAATAGTTAGCTTAAACATAATACATTCCATCCATGGTGTATTCTTCAGAAAGTAAACACATTTTCAAAATAAATTTCATTAATGAAAAAAACAGATGTAAAATGTCTGAATTTCTCCACTCTAATTATAATTGATCTGTACAATGATCTTATTTTTCCACATTTAGTAAACGGGTAACAGGCAAGGCAGGTCCATAAAATCAGTATTCCATATAGGGTGTCTAAGTATGTACTGTGTAAATAAGCACTGAAAATTATAGCTACTAATTAATTGATTTGAATTCTCACTCAGGTGCCAGGAAAATTTCTAGGTAGTTCATATGTCATATTTCATTCAATCATGTAATAACCCTATGAGGTAAGCACTATTATTGTTCTTATTCTATGATGAAGAAAGACACCATGAGTTTAAGCTGACTGTTTAGTAATTTAGGATACTGTTTGTGAATCCAGGTAACTTGATTCCAGAGCTGAAGTTCATAACATACATATTCTTTCGTAACATTCAGCCCCAGTCTGCTTTTGAAAAGTTCTTTTAAACTGAGCATGGTGTCATACCTGTGATCTCAGTACTCTGGAAGGCTGCAACAGAGGATGACAAATTCAAGGGTAGCCTGGGAAGCTAAGTGTACCCTTTCGGAAAACAAAAAATGAAAAGGGCTGAGGATGTAGCTCAGGAGTAGAATGCAGAAGGTTGAAGGGTAGGGGAGGCAGAGAGGTTCTTTTTTTGTATTCAAACATTCTCAATGAGAATGGAGTCAGGTGCCTTCTATCAGGTAGATATTAAGCAATTTTTGTGACCAGTTTTGATTTGTAGAATAGCTGTAGGGTTTTCTGTTGGCATTTGATGCTGGATTAGAATGCTAATTGTCCTTCACTGGGTGGGAGGATTCCTCACAAGTAAGATCTTATTTCTTTGCACTTCATAGACTCTGCATGAAATTTCTCCTGCTCTTTAATGCCTGCAGGTGTCTATGTATTAAAGTGATGGGCTAAGCTTAAACTGGCAATCGTGGAGTGGGGAAAGGTATCTTAGTGCAGTATGATATGGGGAGTTTTAACTGGTGATGCCAACTTTATGAAGAGAGATTGAAGAGTTTATTTATGTTAATGGAACCCTGCAAATGTTTTCTAAAGGATTAAATAGAAAGAAATAAACTCAACCTGGGTCTTTAAGACATCCAGGGAAAATGACTAGAATGTGATGCATTCTATTAATATTTATCCTTTGGAATGTATGCTTGTAAATGCTTGCATGATAATATGATGAAAAGGAGTAAACATAGAATTGAATTATATATCAGGCTAGGAAGAGATAAATAAAGGCACAGCCTGTAGTTTTAGCTTTTGAAACATGAAGACACTGAGGCATATTGGGGTTAGATTTCTCAGATACCTGGCAACAACTTTAAGAATGTGTGACTCTTTTGTCTTAAACTATGTAGGACATGTCTCATCCATCTGTCCTCTGTTGCAGAGGACAATGTATGTCCAATGTTGACATACATTCAAAATATGCAGAATATAACACTGTGTATCCACCTCTGTCCCAACAGGACAGCACAGGCTTGTGTTCCTCTTCAGCCTTCTGTGGCCGATGTAGAAACTTGGAATCAGAATGAGAGTGGCAGAGGTTTAGATTTTATGTATAATTAGTGAATTTTAAAACAGAGAATGTCAAGGAACTATGATAATAATTTGGAATAATAAAAGAGAAATTGAAAAAATTGTTTCACATCTCACACACTGTGCTGGAACTTCTTCTTATTATTATTACTTTTTTTTGTAGGCCAGGGCCTCACTATTGTAATTCAAGCTGTCCTTGATCTCTCTGCATAGGCTAGGCTGACCTCAAACTCATGGTGAGGTTTCTTCCTGTTTCAGCTTCCCAGTTGCTCTGATTATAGGCAAAGAACTTTAATTTTTTCTTTTTTACTTGTGACAAACACAGAAATTGAGCTATTTCAGTCTGTTCCAGATCTTGTAACAAAATAGCTTAATCTGGGTGGGTTATAAACAACTAACATTTATTTCTCAAAGTTCTGGAACTAGCAGGTCCCACATCAAGACCTGGGCTTCTCTGGTGTTTGGTGGAGACTATTCATTGGTTCATAGATCTACTTGTGTCCTCATATGAGGAAAGGGAAAAATGAGCTCTCTTGGGCCATGATCCAAGCCCTCAGGATTCCCCTCTATGGCTTAATCATGTCTCAAAGATGCCACCTTATGCCACCACATATTTGACATTACAATTTCAGCATATGAGTTTTTAGAAGAAAAAAAGATTTACACCATAGCATGAACAAACAGGAGATGTCTATATGTAATAAAAGTCCCATTTTAAGATGGTCTGTGGTTTGCCATTTACTTACTCATTAGTGTAAATTTGTTTAATTTTTTTTTTCTTTTTTGTGGATCAAACACATTGATGAGCACACAAATTTGAAAGAGAAAGCTGTGTGCACATTTTCTGAATGAAGAACATTTGGCAGTTTGTATTTGAGTATCTTTAATTCCAACAATAGTCATCTGAAGTATATAACGTAATTATTTTTTCAGATGAGGGCCATGAGGCACACAAAGGTCAGATAACTTACCTGAAGCTCTTTGCCTGGGAAGTGGAGGGAAGAACTCTCCATCCATCCGTCTTCTCCACGGCCTTTTCCCAACTGCCATACTCTGCAGTGGGCTGTCTAGCCTTAATCTCTTCATTTTGTGCTCTTAACTTAGCAGCGTCTCTAATCTTTTTACTTAGACTAAGCCTATTTATATTTGTAGTATCTCTTGTTCCTCCTGTTCCCCCAACTGAACCCAAACTTCTCTTCTGTAGTTTTCACAGTCCATATTTTACTGATAAAAATTGACATTATATTTATATACATTTTCTTAGTGTCTCTGTCATCTGTTTCAGTGTCTTTCCCCATATCCTTGTTTCTTTCTTTTGTCTCTCATGGAAGTAATTCTCTTACTTTTGTTTCATGGTAATCCTTTCCCTGTATTTTCTGGATTTCCTCTTTTAAATAGTTTTGCTGTAGGTAATCTCTTTTCTTTCTTTCCAATTCTTTTATTTCAGTTGTTTTCCACCCTTTTAAGCCAAATATACCCAAGTCTACCTTTTTTCATTTCTTCTACTCCATCTTTGTGCTCTGTCTTGCCTGTAAACACCTGTATCTTGATTTGGATTCCTATCTCTTGCACCTTCAGTTTCTCAAGAATAGAACTCTGAATAGAACTCACTTCATGCCCATTAATCAAAAGTTCCCATTCCTCTCCTCCTCCCACCTTTCTTTAGCCTTCTCAATCGACTGTAAACACCACTATACTCATTAGATTTCACATGTGAGACACTAGGCAGCACTTCACTTTCTGGGCCTGGTTTATTTTCATTTAACAGTAATGGTCTCCAGGTCTGAAACTGTCCTGGATGACATTTCCTTCCTTTCATAAGACTGAATTATATTGTGTGAAGGAGGAGGAAGGGAGTATTGTTCCATTTAATTCTTATCAAGGTTGAGTTTTAAAGTAAATTCTAGTAACATTATTATCTTTCTTAAACTGATTATCCATGGAACAAAATTTAAGACTCAGAATATTTTTCTTAAATATCACTTATTATATGCAAGGAAAATTTTGAGTACTTTGCATATTTTACTTAATTTAATCCACACAATATGCATATCAAAAGGTAACATGACTGTCTGAAATTTGTGATGAAAACATGAAGTCCAGGAACATTAAGTGTTTTACATCTTCATATAAAGATATGAAGCACTGAAAACAGGCCATACAGTTAAAAAATGAGTGAGTTTGGACATAAAACGAGGCTGACTTAAAAGTTAGGCTATCAGCTGCTACCCTATATTGAAAGATATATTTTCTGACATTATTTACTTCTGAAAATATTTATTAAGCCCCTCTCTACTTTGTTTTTGTTTTTAGAATTTATCTTTAGTTCTTCTAGGGAAAAACTGTGAAGTGTATAAAATTTTAATGTACTTGCAAAATAACAAGTTAGTCTGCCACGGTCCATAGCTGCTGGCAGAAGACATCCTTGAGCTAACGACAAATGTCTTTATCAGTCCTTTAATCCAAAACATACAGTGTGAACTCCATGTTTTATCATGTCGCCATGCTCTGACCTTCTACCTAAGTGTCATGCAGGTGGTGGGAGTGGTGCAAATGGACTCCATGCACACAGTCATAGCTGAGAAACACAGAGTTTAGAAAACCTTTGGTTTCAGAAGAAACACACTAGAAAACCAGGACAATCTTTGTACCAACAGAGAGAATTATCTTTACTATCATGCTCAGGAAAGAATTCTACCCTCAGCTCTGGTGGAAGATACTTTTCCCATCTTCCAAGGCTCCTCGCTAAATGAATATCCTTCCAAAAACAAGAAAGCTGTGGATTTTTCCCACTAATGTGGGAGATCAAACTGAAGCCTCATGCATGCTAGGCAAGCATGTACCCCTGAGCTACACCCCACCCTGCTGTGGGTACTTTTTATAAGAAATACAAGTGATCTTGAAGAATTATCTCCTAACATACCTGACATTTTCCTCCCTAGTTCTCAGTTCTTATAATACAAGGAAAGGCTTAAACAAGTTTTGTTCTTTCTTTATCTCCATCACTTAACTTTCCCATTCTTTCAAGTAGGTAGAAGTTCATTGGAACTAGATGAAATTAAATTGAGTGGGTATACAAGGTGTTGGATTCTCATCTCCAGTGGTTGTCTTTTCTCTTTTGACACTGAAATCAAATCAGTGACCCAGACACTTTAGGTGTAGTCAGGTTATTTTCTTGTTATTTAATTCAACAGATATTTGTTCAGTGTTGGCTACTTAGCTAGACACTGAAGATACAGAATGAATGAGGTTCTTCCTTAAGAAACAGACCAGGAGCAGACAAGCCCACGGACAAGCATACCAACAAGTCTACCAAGTCTAGCAAGAAGAAAGGACAAATGTAGTAATTCCTCATAGATTTTTAAGAGCTTATTTGTTTGTAAGCTTACTCTTTTGAATGGAGGCTATAGGTATGAAAGGTGATGCTGTTTCTCCTATGAGAAGATGGGAGCAAGGTTTCCTCTTTAAGAAAACCATAATTCAGCTGAATGTGGCTGCTCATTCCTATAAACATTTCAGTACTCAAGACTTCAAGTTCAAGCTCAGCCTGCACAACTTAGTGACTTAGGAAGATTTCCCTCAAAATTAAAAAAAAAATCTAAAATTTAAAAGAGAACCATAATTTGTTTTAACAGTGTATCCGGAAGAAATAGTCCATACGGGAGTGCAGTGAACAGATGAATTTAGTGCAACTAAGACAGGATGACTCAGGGTCTTGTATGTCAAGAGTTTGTGTTTGTTTTTATCGCTCAAGCTTTATTGAAGTGCAGTGATCCAGGACAGAATTTAGAACTTCCTAAAAGTGACTCATCCATAGTCTTCAAAAGCAGTGGCCTGTTCCTCCAGTGTTATCTGTTTCAACATCATCATCTTCAGCCTCACACTATATTTGAGGACATTAAGTTCCATATCCTGAACTAGACAGGACCAGCTTAAAGGAGCTCTATACCAGACTGAGCCATTTAATTGTATGCTTCTTGTGCATTCCTACTTTTGCCATGTCTATATCACTACACCAAGGCTGCACAACTTGTGAGATGGAAGATATGTCAAGTGCAAGTGTTTTGGTTTTCTTTGACTCATAGTGTGTAAGGTATTCTTCTTTTAGTGCTTGTTCTTTGTCCCTTCTTCCTCAGATCCACAGAGATCAATGTTGACATCTTTACTATCTGTAGCTCTCTTTCCTGTGATGTCTTCCATATCCGAAGGGCTGTACTTGGCTCTCACTGCTGGTAAACTGTCCTTTTTCTTTTCTTAAGACTTGATGTGATTAAAGCAACATAGGGTATGACTGAAGTCAGCAGCTGAGAGTGGAGAATGCTTCACGTGGGGCTGTATCTGCTTTTGATGGCACATGCCACTTGATCAGCTCTTGTCTACCAGACAATAGTTGAGCACTGCAGGCTGGTGGGGCTATTCAGTTCTCAGAAACTCATGGCCAGCCATATCTGTAAACTGTGTCACAGTGAAAGGAAAGAGCACGAGATGTTGGTGCCAAAGTTAAGAGAGAAAAAGACATATCAAGATATTAGACATTACAGTGGGACCAACAGGGAGCCAGAAAAACACTGACTAAAACCAGAAGAGAAACAGATCATATTTGTGATTTTAAATAGAGGCTAAATTGGAGAGCAATGAAGCTAGATGTGAGAGGTCGAACTGGGATGTTCTATCAATAATCTAGGGAGAGTTGCCCTAAATCTTACAAGCAGTGGAAACAGCTGATGATAAGGAGGAAGCAAGCTACAAGATTTATATCAAAGGTAAAAATGAAAGTGTGGAGATGAGCAAGAGAGAAAGACTTAAAGTAGCCTAGAGAAAATGGAGGAAATTAGAAACCTAAGAGGAGGAAAAGAGCTTAGGGAGAAGAGGATGAGTACAGCGATGAATATTTACTTGCTTGTGGGAACTTAGGAGGAAATCAGAAAACTAAGAGGAGGAAAAGAGCTTAGGGAGAAGAGGATGAGTACAGTGGAAACTTGAATATTTACTTGCTTGTGGGAACTTAGGAGGAAATCAGAAACCTAAGAGGAGGAAAACAGCTTAGGGAGAAGAGGATGAGTACAGCGGAAACTTTAATATTTACTTGCTTGTGGGAACTTAGGAGGAAATCAGAAAACTAAGAGGAGGAAAAGAGCTTAGGGAGAAGAGGATGAGTACAGCAGAAACTTGAATACTTGCTTGTGGGAACTTACTTCTGTGGGCTGAACGGTCCCTTGGTCCATAGCCTCTGGAGATGGAGCTGTAGTTGGATGCTGATGGTGAGGGACAAAAGAGAAAAGATTGCTGAGGAGGGAAACTGAGAAATTTTAATATAAAAGACGAGGGCAGATGACAGAATTTGTGGCAGAAATTAAAAAACCACTGGAAGTGAGTGGGAGAAGCTGTGGTAAGTGCTCTGAAAGGCCTCTGAGAGGTTGTACAGAACAGGAACTTCCAAAGGGGAGCATCAGCCATGAATAAATCTTGACTGGTGCTCCTGAATAGACCCAGGACAAGAACCCTGTTCTACACGAGAGGAAATTCTCACAGCCATCACTTTGGTCATGGTGACAAAAACTGGACATTTCCATGGAGAAGCCTCATGTGCATTCTTACTTGAGTAAACTTTTACACTGTGTCTGCCATGATTACCAACTCATTTTGTCTCTGCCTAGAAAGCCCCATCGGAAGAAAAACTTCTTTCTGTACTATGCCAGTGGATTTAATTACAGATAGTTCACAAATTAGGGTCTGCTCATAATCAGCCCAACATTCTTCCGGGGTCTTTGGAGGTTGCTGAGATGAGCAAGACAGAGTCTCCACCCTAGAGGAGCTTACAATGAAATACTAGATTTTTTCTTGTACATAGTCAAATACCATAAAGAAGTCAGAATAAAGCAGTGCTGTAGTTGAAGAAGAAACACAAGATTCATTCATGAGAGGAAATCATGGCAAGCTTCAGAGTGATTTTGGAAGGACAGGTAGATTAGAGATTAGAAGAGCATTCACTGTGAGAAGAGAGTCATATGCAAAGCAAAGCATTGGAGGCTGTGGAAGGACATTGTCTTCTGGAAATTACTGACAAATGATGTCACCACTACTGTCCCCATGCACAGCAGCTGCACAGAACATCATAGACTATTGAAATGTACTTCACACTTCACTGCCTAATGGATCTCGTTCTTGCTGGACTCACTGGATTCTGTCTCTTCAAGGTCAACCAGTAGGGTCCAGCACAAGAGTCACCTATTTCATGAATTCATCCATGTTCCTCATGTATGAATAATTGTGTACCTTACTGTCTCATCAATCTAAACTAACTTTTATTAGACACAGGTATCTGGAGCACCCCAGTTTTTAAAAAATTCTATTTGATAACCATGTGATAACCATGAAGACATGTTTGGAATTAGAAAAGACCCAGCCACCGACTCCCTATAAAATCAATTCCTTGTATATAAATTATGTGGCTTGTCAACTTGTGATCTGGAAAATGCTTTCTGTCACTCTTCAGTGGACAGTTTTCAGTAGTGTTTAGTGTTCCTCCTTATTGATGTGGTTAATTAGGAATTGACAGTAATTCTGAGCTTTATTGAGTTTAATCTTGAGGGAAGAGGCAATCCCAGGAGTTTTGAGCTTTCATCGCTCTGAATTATTAAGAAAACTATTTTCATGGCTTCATCTAGCAGATGCTGACAACGGGAAAATTAACCTAATTTCAAATAGTTTTTTTTCTTTCTGGAGCTCAAACCACTATATTCTAGTTGTAGGACCTGAAGATTTTTGTTATACTATGAAGGGCTCAGTTAATAAATGAGATCTTAAATAAGATCTTTATATGAAGATCTTAAGTTCATCAGAGTGTCTGTAGTTAATAATTGAATTTAAAATTGGCTAATAGAGTAGATTTCAATGTTCTGATCACGTGCATGTGCACACAGGCACACAAAAGATAACTCGGAGTGAGTGTGATAGATACATTACATAACTAGGTTGTGGTAATCATTGTAAGTATATCAAATCATCTTATGCACCTTAAATTTATATAATAAAATTTGTCAGTCACACCTTAATAAGATAAAAGTATATAATAAAAGAAAAACATAGTCAAATTGTATCTTCATTTATTCTGGAGTTTACAAGAATTTTGACTATTCCAGTTTTCAAAGTTCAAGAGATAAATAAAAAACAATTCTCAGCATGAATAAACTGGGAATGTAGCTTGACATCAAAATTTTATTTTCCAATGCATTTCACAGTTTACTCATGCTGAGAACCACTTCTTATCTTTTGAACTTTTGAACTCCCTGTGTATCAGAATGAGCAAAAATGAACATAGTTTCCTTTAAATGCACTGGATTAAAAAATGCAAAATAAAAGAAATAGAAACTCCAGACACTGGAAAATATTCTGGCTCATTGTATGATAACAGCATAGTACCCATGTTGGGTTTTAGAAAGGTATGTGCAACACATAGATACCAGCCCTTACATCCCACAGATGTGTTCCTTACATCCTTGGTAAAGGAAATTTTACTGGAACTCAACTGACAGTAACAATCTGGGCTGGGAAACAACTCAGTCAGTGTTCCAGTCTTCCTTGCATAAATCTATTTACCCTGGGAACCCCATTAACATTTTAATTGTTTCAGAGCTAAAGTTGCTCTCAGTGCCACCTATAAAGTGCTCAGGTTCATTAAAATTTAAGGGACTAGAGAGTTCATATTCTGTTGTAATGACCTAGTGATGGTTGTAAAGGCTCTAAATATTTTTTTTGGTTCATTGAACAACTGAGGGCTTCTTTGTACCAGCTAAATGTGCTCAAAGGTTGGTTGTTGTTACTCAATTTCAGTTTTGTCAGAAGGCTCTTCCATCTTATCCCTCATTGAGTTAAGTCTCTTAGAGTCTGTTTATTTTTATAGCTAGATTGCAGTTTCATAAAAACCTACATATGAGTTCAAAAATTGTCAAGTTAAAACTAGTCAGTTATAATCTGTCTTCAATTTATGTCTTTCTACCTCCCACACTACCCCTCCCATAAAATATTTACCCCAAACTTAAATTAATTATAAGAACTGGAAACCCTTATTCTCTCTGTGGTACAAATTAGCTGGTAAAACTGTCAGTCTTCAGTCTCTAGTTTGTCATTGTCTGTTAAAACTTTTATATGTTCCATGACATTGTTGTTTTGTTTCTGAGGTACATGTAGTTCAAGGATTAATTAGCTTCAAAATATATCACTATTATAACCACTTATATATAGCTATTCAGCATTGTCCAGTTAAATATAAGGGAATATCTGCCTGAGATAATACAGTTTTGTTTTGAACTAATTTATGTTAAGCTTTCCTTTCTAAGGAATAGTTAAACAATCTTTTTTTTTTCTCTAAAGAACATTTCTTATTCACAATAATAAGAAATGGGAAAATTGAGAAGGAAAAAGGTAAAGATTAATGTCAAACTGATGTAAAAGCCTTAAGCAGCAAGTGCATAAAAAAACTAGTGAGACCCCAAATCACCTCACTATAAGTTGTTACATAGGGATTCAGGATCTATGTTTAATGTTAGAACTTGGTGATAATAAAAAGATGAAGATTTTACAAAACCAAGGGTAACTGAGAGCATGTGGTCATTTATTCCCTTCTTAAATCATGTTTCCTGTGTACTGATAAGCCTGAAGAAAAAATGAAATAAATGTGTGTGATTGCCCGTTCTAGAACTGGATCCTATGGGTTTGCTCAAGGTGTGTGTTAAATTTCCAGCTTTATTTTGCCTTTAAAAAATATGGCTTTGAAATCATGGCTAGAAAGTTCTAGTTGGTGATATCACAAACCAAACAGGGTAGATTTTAAACTATTCTATATCAAGGTGGTGTTTCACAAGCCAAATTGTCTCTTGAAGCTTTTGGAATCTTTTAAAATTTGCAATGATAATGAATCTATGGCACATGTGTTGTTTATTTTTCTTTTAAGATAAAAGATGTTAATATATGAGTTGTTTTTTTTTTCAACTAAACCCTCAGTATTCAGATTTAATTGCAGTGCTGGCACTTTTATAAGTAAGCAGGTTTGGGGTTGCTGTTTTGACACTTGTTTCTTCCCTATCATTGGTTTAGGGGAGGTAGATAGTTTCACCATCTTTTTCAAACAAAACTCTTACTTGTTAAAAATACACAATATGAGAGTTCTTGTCATAAGCATTTTAATGTATAATTTAGTAGTGTTTACAGTATTCACACTGTTTTGTAACAGATCTTGAGAACATGTCTCTCTTGGAAAACTAAAATCTCATACCCATTAAACTCTATGCCTGTTTTCATCTCTTCTGACCCAGAGACAACCATCATTGTAAATTGTATTTCTATAAAGGTAGTTACTTTAGGAAGGGAATCATATAGTGGATATCTTTTTTTGACTGGCATATTTTGCATAACATTAACTATTGACATTTCATCTATGTTGTGGCATGTGGTAAAATATCCTTCCTTTTAAAAGTTAGGGCTGGGGATTTAGCTCAGAGGTTCTGGTGCCTGTCTTCCAAGAGTGAGGACCTGGTTCAATACCCGGTAACCACATACTATACTGGGCGTGGAGACTCACACCCACCAGACTCACACCCAATCAGTACCACATACCACAGTGCCGGGCGTGGTGGCTCAGGTTTGTAATCCTAGCACTTGGGAGGCAGAGGCAGGAGGATTGCTGTGATGTGAGTTTGAGACTGAGCTCAGGGCCAGCCTAAAATACAAATGAGACCCTGTCTCAAAAAAAAAAAAAAAAAGTTAGATAATATTCTTTTGAATATTGCCATATTCTTCTTGTCATCTGTCATCTGCTAAAGAATGTCTGAATTGCTTATACCTCTTGGTTTTTATGTGCAGTGTGCTATGACCATGAAAGTGCAAGTATCTCTTCCAGATCCTAGTTTGAATTATGTTCAGTTCTTCTGGATGCATACCCAGAATCAGGGTTTTTCGATCATATGACAGTTTTACTTTTTATCTTTAGAGGACCCACCATTATATGTTCTGTGGTGATTATACTAATTTATGTTCTCACGACAATGAACAGGGGCTTCAGTTTCTTTTCATTTTCATAAAAATTTGTTATTTAAACATCTTTTAAGTCATAAAAGTTGTATATATTTGTGGTAATACATCATGATGCTTTGAAATGTGTACACACTGTGGAATGGGATAAACTAAGCTAATAAATGTATGCATTAGTTCACAAACCTATTCATGGGGTCTTTTTGTCTAGCAATTTTCATAAAAGTCATTTCTGTTTCTAGTGATACTTTATGCAAATGAAATCAGCATACAGACTGCCCTTTTATTTCTTAAATAATTTATCCTTCTTAGATTTACATGGTAGACTAGTTTACCTAACAGTGTGTGTTCAAATCAGTAGCTTCACAATCCTTTATCTGTTGTTTGAAACCCTAAAAGCTCTAAATACCAGCAGGTACTTTTGTTAGGGCTCTTATCACAAACTAAGTGACAAAATCTTCACTGAGCTGGCATGAATCTAAGGATAGACTTACTTGTAATTTGGTATGAGGATTCTTAAATTTCTCTGAAGAAATTTTAATATTTTTTATCTAAGTGTGGTGTTTTAGACTCTTGTAAGCATATATGTAATTTACTGGTTTTCTAAGATCTGCAAAATTCAGAATTCCAAATGTGACTCCAAGAATTTTCCATAATTTTAATCTATATTTTCCAATATAATTTTTAAAAAGTATACTAGGTTTCTGATAGTAAGTTAGACTTTAAAAGCTTTCTACTTTGAACAGATTGTTTCTATAAAATAAGGAACTGCTTTTAAGCAAAGACAGACTCACCTCCTTTGGTTTATTTAAATTCTGGATTTTGGTGGCTATAAAGCAAGGAGTGTTCGTTCCATGCAGTCTAAAGGAAAAAAAGAGCTTTTTCATATTAATGAGTGTTTTCGCCTAGTATCTCAACATTTTATAACATTCCCTACACTACAAGTAAAAACAAAAAAATAATTGAATTTTATAATTTAGGAACCTTTCCATCTTCATGATTAGAATGTAGAGATGAGGTGATATTTTAGTAGTAACAATGAAAACAAGCTCTGTAGTCATTTTAGAAAGGCCAGTGCTTCTATACGAAGGATATAGAATCAGTTGATATCTGTAGAATTTCCATGCCTGCCATCATAGCAGAGACATTCCATATTATTTATTTCATCTGAACAGCATATACTGTGTAACTGTACTATGCTTCTGTTATTGAAAAGTATTTACTTAGACACAGGATGAAAAAAATCACTATATCATACAATTTAAATATTTTTTTCAGTCCAGTTATATTTTCTGTGCAGTGAAGGTGAACTTGATTAGCCTAATTCTTAGTTGCCTTTTAAGTGTTTGATTCCAGGCTTGTGCTGGCCTTTTAAAGGGTACAGTAGTATGATTAGGATCAGTATGCTGTACCCTTATAACTAGTCTTAATATTCATAGAGGTAGACTTTGAAATCTTTACATTCATACTTAACAAACTTTCCTGTATTATACCTTCATATATTGTATTCAGTTTTGTGATGTCCCTATTTTGCTTCTAAAAAGATGTATTTTAATTGAGTTTTTATGATAGATCTATAAATGTTTAGACTCTTATAAACTATCTGGTGCAAGGAAGTCAATTGAAATGCCTAATTTACTTTGCTGTACCTCTTGCGTATCATATTAAATATGCTTATAATTATTCTCTTTTGTAAAAGGTGCCTTCATGATCACGTATTGCATTATTAGTAGACTCCTGAAGATTTTGCTTCTTGCTGTGACTACTTCAGTTACCTTAAAGTTTAAACTCTTCATCTTGTGACACAGGTGGGATGCGTATATTTCCAGCATGACTTTCTAGTGTAAAGAGATGTGTTCTAAAGGAAATAAGGGTTCTTTTATAGTGAGGTGGAGTATACTCTTTTATAGGGAGAATTGGTCCCTATGAAGACTTTTTAAGAGGGCAAAGGACTTAGGAATAAAAGTTAATTTTGGCATATAACAGAGGCCGAGTTTAAAAATGTAACTTTTTTCACAAAGAAGGGGGAATCCCATATGGGGAAGACTATAAATGAGGCTTCATGCCTGTGTTTGCTTGGCACAAGATATGGTAGGGCTTTTGACCTACAAACAAATTAAATGCCACCTGTCTAAAGAGTCTTTGCCATTGTGTAAGATGGAAAGCACATGTGTGAAGAAGCGGCTAGGAATGGAAAGTCTGAATTAAAATGAATTATTGCTTAAGGAAAGATAAATGTCTATTTTGACTGAAGTTACAGCGAGTAGTGAAACCAATACACAAACATATCATCACTGTTTAATTGAGCACTTCATTTGCCTATGAAATAACCTTTTTCTCTTTAAAACTCTCTTTAAAATTTCTGTGATAGAAGATATACCCACAAAATATGAAAACAGCTTAAATGTCCAATAACAAGGAAACAGGTGAGTTGTGGTATATCCTTACTCTACATTTATGCAGCTATTAAAAATGATGCTGACAAAGAATTTTAATACCCTAAAAAAGGTTTGACAGGTCAAAATGGAAGCAGAATTCAAATACTAACAATAGCTTGATTTTATATATAAATGTTTAATTGTAAAAAATAATCACGAAAGGAAGGAAATATGTCAAAATATTTTAATAGTATTTATTGTTTGGTGTGAATTATGGGTAATTTCTGTTTTCTCACCTATAGTTCCCAGTTTTTGCTAACTTTTCTGTAATAAGTTTCTATGACTTTTTAAAGGGAGAAATATTTTAAAAATTCTTTTTGACTTCTGAAATTATTTTCCAACCTGTAATTCATTACTGACCATAACTGCTTGAAGACACTTTTGTAAGACCATGTTAGAACCACTAGTACCACTGAAATTTATTATATTAAGAAACTTTTATATTTTTATTCTGACCCTCATATCATTATACTTAAAATAACTCTGTCCTTCATTTATACTTCAGTCATTGTGTGCCTGTCATTGTGTACTCTTGGTTCAAACAAAAGATAAAGGCAACATCCTCCATGTAAAGGTTCTTGAAGCATCTCAGAGGTGAAGGACAAGTTGACCATCCCACATAGGTTCCAGTCGGTCTTGTAACCTTGTTCCACATGAATTGATGTGAGTGTATCCAGGCATAAGTAGGTGGTAAGTGGGGCTTCTTCAGATAGTCTGGGTGTTAGATAAATTGTAAATTGTCAGAGACTTATTAACAAACTTTTTTTTTTTTTCTGATCCTAAAGGTAAGCTTAACCTGAATTTTTAGCTGACTCACTTCTGAAAATAGTTTGCTCTATGCATGTTCCCTGGTTACCCATGATTTTAATAGATTGTGCCCACTTGCTTGCCTGGATTTGCATAGCCTTAATCTAATTCAAAAGAGACTGAAAAAATACTCTAAAGCTGTGGTTCTTCTACAGAATGGAGTACTACTCTGCCATAAAAAATGATAAGTTTGAATCATTTCTACTTAAATGGACATACCTTGAGGATATCCTCATAAGTGAAATAAATAGGTCACAGATAGGTACATATCGCATCTTTTCTCTGGTATGAGAAAATGAAGATGTAAATGAGTCCTAGCATTGTATGTTATAT
>PVIR01022523.1:0-28093 GCA_004026965.1 Petromus typicus
GTACTGGTTGCTGCTGGGTGTGGGTCTCCACATCCAGTATTGTTATGTGGTTACCGGGGAATCGAACCTGGGTCCTTGCGCTTGCAAGACAGGCGCCAGAACCACTGAGCTAACTCCCCGGCCCCTCATATAATATATATTATGTATAGCTTTCATTAAGTTATGACCTATAATTAAATCACAACAAAATGTTACTTAAGATACATTATTATTGCATGGATTCATCACTGCATAGATGTTTTGAGAATATTCACCAATGTTATTTAATATTAAATATAAAAAGATAAAACACCCTATTCAAAAGTCAGACTATAAGGCCCAACAAAAAACAAAGGCAAGGGCCAGGCAGTTAGCTCAGTGGTTCCGGCGCCTGTCTTGCAAGCGCAAGGGCCCGGGTTCGATTCCCCGGTAACCACATACAATACTGGGTGTGGAGACCCACACCCAGCCGCAACCAGCACCACATACCACAGTGCCGGGCGTGGTGGCTGACGCCTGTAATCCCAGCACTCAGGAGGCAGAGGCAGGAGGATTTCTGTGATGTGAGTTTGAACCTGAGCTCAGGGCCAGCCTGAACCACAAAGTGAGACCCTGTCTCAAAAAACCTTAAAAAAAAAAAAAAAAAAAGAAAGACACATTATGTTCAACCAATGAAGTCTTCAAACATAAAGGTAGAGATACATAATACATAATTTTATTAGCATACACCTCTAAGAGGAATGTCTTCTGTAAGAAAATTTTGAAAAATAATTTAAAGGATGATATTCAATAGATTAATAAACATTTATATCTCTCTATATATAAATTTCTATATGAAGAATTATTACTATGGATAAAAAAGGTCATTTAATAATAAAGGGAATGAGGCCGGGGAGTTAGCTCAGTGGTTCTGGTGCCTGTCTTGCAAGCTCAGGGCCTGGGTTCAATCCCCTGGCAACCACATACAATACTGGGCGTGGAGACTCACGTCTAGCAGCAACCAGTACCACATACCACAGTGCCTGGTATGGTGGCTCACACCTGTAATCCCAGCACTTGGGAGGCAGAGGCAGGAGGACTACTGTGCTGTGAGTTTGAGGCTGAGCCCAAGGCCAGCCTGAACAATGAAGTGAGACCCTGTCTCGAAAAATTAATTAATTAATTAATTAATAATAATAAATGGATCAATTCATCAGAAGATATGTCAACTATAAACACTCATACATGTAGTATCACCTTCCAAAACATATGAGAACAGAAACACATAGAATTGCAGGGTAAAACAGATCAATCTATAACTTTAGAGAGATTTTAATACCTGTCTCTACAGAGATAAGAACAAAAACACCACGAATAGAGAGGACAACAATAACCTTAACACTTAACCATTTTGTAGGTCTTTACCTCTGTTGGGGTGATTTCATGGTTGCAATACATGTCATAATTAATCAATCTGTACATGTGAAATATCATATGCAGCTTTTAAATCTGATTATATCTCAAGAAAGTGAAAAATTCAATGTAAATCAAAGACCTTGTGAAACATTTATGACTACTGAAAAGTAAAAAAAAAAAAATGAATTTACCTTGTAAATACTGGAAGCTGGGACTGAATAATTTGGACTCTAATTACCACAAGTAATAATGTACTGAACATCAAGACAATGAGTTTTATTAGTGTCTGCAGTAGGGAAAATGGAATACTACTCTTTCCACGAAGAAACTGTCCAGCAGTAGTACATAATAATGGCAAGGTATACTAAAAGAGAAAAAAGTTTAAATAACAAATCATACTAGAATATTTTCAATAATGCAGTAATTTCTAAATGCAAGATTAGATCCAAACTGACTATAATTAGAAAATCAATGTAGAACCATTTTTGGAACTTTAGAGAATAAAAAACTTCATAATATAATCCAATAAAGAAATATATTTTAACAGTATTAAATGATTTCATTACTGAAACTTAAAAAGCTGTCCATACAAAACTGAACGTGTCATAAAATGTTAAGTAAGTCATTTTCAGTAGTTAATGTTTGCTTCTTGCAAAATTTTGGTATCATTATTGGTAAGCAGAAATAATTCACACATACAGAAAATAAGCATATTAAAATTTGACTCTACTAGGAAAAAAGATAGCAACAAGAAAATTTATACTTTTCCTTACCCCCTGGGCAATAAATACTTCATATACACAACATATTCCCACAACTGTTATGCCTTGTTCTTTACACAGTGTTGCAATAGCCACTAAAATCACTGTCAATGCAATTGGAGTCCACACTGCAATTTAAGAACACATAAAAAAAGTAAACTGCACAAAATAATTTTATAATATCATAAACCAGTATCTAAATTTCACTTACTATTCTTTACCAACATTTACACTGTTTTCTATCGACTAAAATCTCATACTTAAAAATGCATTTAAATTCTGTAAGTAATTTTTGCTTTACACTTTCAAAACAAAATATGAAGGTGTTTAATTTGAAATCAGGCAGTGATACAGGCCTATAGTTCTAGCTACTTGGGAGGCTGAGATATATAACTGAGTACTAACTTTGAAAACTAAGGCAGAATGGTGAGTTTGGAGAAATGCATATATATAAACTTGAGTGTCATAGTTAATGAGGTATCAATTCATAAAGACAAATGTCTGGAATTACCACATAAGTACATATTTTATTAGATCTGTAATTCATTAAAAGCTTGAAATTTAAAACTATTGGGCAAAGCAAGTGTGGAACTTGGAGTACAAAAGTATAAAATTGGAGTACAAAAATTAAAATGAAACAGGTAAGTAATAACCATTTAAATCACTATTAACTCTTTTAAAATGTAACAGAATATTCATAAATTACATTTAAATGGGAAATTTAATTCATCAACTTTAAGTAAATGTTATTTAATAATAATTTAAAGAATAACATACCATGAGAGCAAATCTGTATCTACTACCAACTGTTTTGTGAGTTCTACAACTTTTCTGAGCTTCAGTTTTCTAATTGGAAAACATGAAATCTAATTATTTTCCAGTTTAAGAATTGGCAGTATGATCATATAACTTTAGTTTTTATTCCTTACAAACTTTACCTAAGCTAAACATTCAGACCGAATCCAGACACTCATTCATTTTTTTTAAAAATTGTTTTCAATTTTAAAGGACTTTACAAAAAAGTACAGACTAAAGTACCTGAAAGGAACAACAAAAACAACTGAATCAATCCAAAAAAAAAAAGCAAATTAAAAATCACTGAGGATTATAAGTATAATTAATATTCCTTCAAACAAAAAACAAACATATTCTATCTCATATTTTAATTAGACCACAACTACCAATACCAACATAGCATTAAGGGCTGAGAAACAGTGCAAAATTCAACAAGAAGTTCACAGAGGAAATAAATCACTAGATAGTTCTGCACAAAACAGTCCAAACCTAAAGCTGGATCTTGCAGAATATATAGGTCATAAAAAACTGATATTGGAGAATATATAAATAAGAGTAGGAGTTCAAAATAGCTTGACAAATGATACAGAACAGTGTGAAGTATATGTACATACTAAAAATTAGTGGGAAAAACTGATCTCCCCAGCCTGCACAACTTGGCTAGGACAGTAGAGCACTGACTGAGCAATGCCTAGCACCTCTGTCTCCCCAAAACATAGCGCACATATTATTTAGCATGCATTACTCATTAAACCCCAAATCACTGTAGAATAATAGAGCAGTTGTAATTATACCTATTTTTTTAGATATGAAAAATGAATTTGGAAGACTTTAGTCATACATGATTAAGGGACGATTAACCAGTAAATACTTCTACTTGAAGAAAGATAGTAAATAGCTGCCTTGTGTAATATTGGATTCAATCTCACTCATTAACAGCAAAAGACCTGTTAAAACCATTCAGTTTTTCAGACATTAGTGACTATCCTAGTATATAAATATATGCACTTTGATTTCATGAACAGATCTATGACAAAGTTACCTTATATGATATTGTCCAAAACAAGTACACTGGCTCAATAAATTAATAGTACTTTATTTAAATAAAGTAAGTGGGAGGACACTTGACAGATGTGGGAGGACAGATGACAAATAATACACTGACAGTGCATAAGTGTGATGGAGGAAAAAAAGAATGGAAGCATAAAGGACAAGGGAAGATGAGTGATACTGTGGGTAACGTCTGATGCAGTAAGTGAGCAGAAACTTTTAAAATAGTATCAAGGCCAGAGCAAAGAGAGATTGGATTATACTTCCAGTATAAGTGGGACAGTACATGAAAAATCTAGACTTTACATGATTAAATAATAATTAAAACGTTTGTGAAGGAAAATAAATAATATATTATGGGTAGTACAAAGATCATGAAGAGAACTGGCTTTTAGAGGAAAACAGAGCATCGGCAGGGCTAAGAGGACAGAAAAGTCCAAAGGAGATTCTAGTACCTTTTCAATTAAAATTCAAATTAAATGATATGTATTCACCTGATAATTTCTTCAACAAAGTTTTACAGTGATAAAATCGTGCCACAGGATTATGGCATACTAGGAACCATTCGAAGAAATAGAGATTAAAAATTGAGAGGGGGCCGGGGAGTTAGCTCAGTGGTTCCGACGCCTGTCTTGCAAGCACAAGGACCCAGGTTCGATCCCCGGTAACCACATACCATACTGGGCGTGGAGACTCACGGCCAGCAGCAACCAGTACCACCTACCATAGTGCCAAGCGTGGTGGCTCACGCCTGTAATCCCAGCACTCGGGAGGCAGAGGCAGGAGGATTGCTGTGATGTCAGTTTGCTGAGCTCAGGACCAGCCTGAACCACAAAAGCAAGACCCTGTCTCGAAAAAAACCTTAAAAAAAACAATTTTTGAGAGAAAAAGTTAAGTACCCTAATGAAAGTTACATTATAAAAAACAATGAACAAAACAAAAATATCAATTATATATTTTCAGGTTAGAAATGACTTATCATGAGAACACAAGATTCAAGGCACAGAAAAAGAACATGAATTTGTCTCAGTTTTGGTCATATGGTGAATTTATATGACTTGTTGGTCCCTTCCCCAAAAATTAGGCCTTGAAAAACATTGTGAAGGAAAGATGGTTTTCATAATATCACACTTCAGAAAAGCAAACTCTTGGGCATTCAAGGTTATCTTAAATATGTGTTTTTGTATCATTGTTATGACAGACTGCAGAACAAGCAGAATGCAAAAGTGAGAAAAAATTTTAACTTCCGTTCTAAACATTGATTCCACTGGGTAGATCATGGTGTGCTCCTTTAAAGAAATGTGCAGCTATGCTGGTTAGTGTGAGTTGAAGAGATAAAATCAGAGTACATACTTCAGAAATTTTGATGCGATAAGAAGTAGATTTCTTAGAACTAAGCAAGAGGCCTTATTACCTGACTTCAACATATACAAAACAACAATCACCCACCCAGCCTGATACTACATAAAAAGACACATAAACCACTGAAACAAAACAGGGGCACAAAAGCCCTGCGTTGATTTCTACATACAGCCAAATGACTTTAACAAAGGTGCTAAGAAATGACATTGAGAAAGGATACACACAATTCAATAAACAGGTGGAAAAATTTAGTTAACCACAAGCAGCAGAATGAAACTAAACCTGTACCTCTTTTCTTATCCAGTATAAAACTTATCCAGTATAAAAAAATAAAAATGGATTAAAGATTAATATATGACTTAAAGACAGTACTAGAAAAAAGCACAGGGGAAATGCTTGAGGGCAGTGGGATAGATAGGCAGGGATTTTTTTAACAAGATTCTAAAAGTACAAGACACACTATAATCAGATAAGTGGTATTACATCAGAATAAAAATTTCTGTACAGAAAAGAAACCAAAGGAAAAAACCTATAGAAAAATATATTTGCAAAATATACATATGTATAGGGATAAACATCCCCAAATGAAACAACAACTTAACAATTTGATTGAAAAATGGGTCAAAAGAAGGTATGTAAATTGTCAAAATTCTCAATTTCACTGATCAAGAGAAATGCAAATCACAATGAGTGTAGAATTGTTCAGTCAGAATAATTATTATTACAAACAAAAAAGATAACAATGCTGCCAAGTGTGAAAAAAATAGAACTTGTGCATACTTTTGGTGGGAATGTAAATTATAATAGCTATTATGGAAAACATAATGAAGGTTTCTCAAAAAATCAAAAATAGAAATACCACATGATCCACCAGCAGGTATACTGGCTCAAAGGATATGAAAACAGTATGTCAAAGAGGTATTGGTTCTGCTATGCTTGCTATAGTACTACCTATAAGAGCCAAGAAAAGGAAACAACTAAAGTGCCCAGCATTGAAGAATGGCTAAAGAAAAATGTGACACATACAGAGTACTATTTATTCACCAAAAAAAATGACAACATGGGTAGAATTGGAGATCACTAGGCTAAGTGAAGTTAAGTCAGGCACAGGACAACAACAACTGCATTATTTCTCTCATAATGTAGAATTACAAAAGGCAAACCTTATAGAAACGGAGAAGAGAATGGCAGTAACTAGAAGCTGTAGAGAGCTGGGGAGAAGGTAGGATAGGGGAAAGCTAATTAGTGGATACTAAGCTGCAATTAGAAGGAATTAATTAGTTCTGGTGTGTTCCATTACACAGTAGGGTCACTACAGAACATAAGTACTATATATGTCAAAAGACTAGAAGAAAGGATTTTGAATATTTTCTCCACAAAGTGACAGATCTTAAAGAGACTAACAATTACATAATGTATGCAGGTATGTTTTTATCTATCAGTTAAAATAAATTTAAAGGGGAACAAAAGAAATAAAAGAAGGTAAATGAGTGACTAATATTACTTACATATATATTTTAAAAATAACTGAAAACTTAGCAACAAACCTTAAGCAAGCATTATCTCCCATATACCTCTCATGTAAATGAGGAATAGTTAATTACTCTTTAAGCTGATTCTCCTTAAGAGAAAAGTGGGGATGTTTGATAGAAACAGAAGCAACACTGATCAACAGTGGCCCCTGGAGCTCTCCACTTACATTTTAATTCTCCACATTTCTTCAGACACACATGAGAAACACAGTGGACTAGATCTTTCCTCCCAGTAGGTATGGTGGTTAACTGGAGGGAAACATGGGGCTTATCCTCACCAGACAAAATAGCTCAATGTTTTAAAGGTATACCAATCATAAAAGGAAAAATGCAAATGTGATAGCATATGCTACTAAATCAAAAGATAGACTAAGCATTAAAGTAAGTAATTTTTAAGAAAAATATGAAAATAAAATTATTAACAATAAAAAGAACAAGCAGAATGCTAGGAAATACAGCTAGAATTAGGAGCAAGCCTGATTATGATCCTGAAGACCACAGTAGTCTTTAACTTTTTCACTCATGCTTTGCACAATAGAGTACTTTAAGAGGATACTGGTTTGTAATTCCATATTAATTACTGAACTACCTTTTACTGCACGATGGAATATACAGAGAGGTTCTATTATTCACCTTTTATAGATTAAAAAAAAGAAAACCACAGAGATATCTGAGTAATTTCTCAAGGGCAAAATATACAGCTAGAAAATAAATGGTAGAAATGGAATTTAAAATCCAACTCTCAAGTTACTGCTATTTAAACTGTTTTAAAGCATTACTGTATACACAGCACCAATAGGCAAATTCAATAGTATCAAATAATCGAAGAGAAAATGGACTATTTGGCTAAATCATGCATTTCTTGAACCTTTGTTTCCAAACATACAAAATTAGATTTCATATCACCAGTACCTTGGGACTCTAGTGAGAAAATCCCGTAAAAGCCTTGGAAAATAATTCAGAGTTAAACTTTAAGATAATCCAAATAAAGGTTAAAACTACTATATGAAGCTGTTTTCATGTCCACTATGCCTACACTCTACAAAAACTAATTTTTAGTGCTGAAAATTTTTTCTAAAAAGGTCAAGTATGGGTTAATGAACAAAACGCATATTCTAGAGTGGGTCACATGGGAGGGGCTCGATAAATAGCAGAAATACTATCAATATACAATAAAAGATAAAGTCTATCAGGCCTTTAACTTTGCCTAAACAATGTCACAGCCTTCCAGGTATGATTTATTGAAAGATAACTGAGGCATTGGTACACATGTTGGTTTCCTTCAAATAGAAGCAGATGGAACTAACATTAAGTTAAAACCTAAATGTGGTACCTGTTTTGTAAGAAGCATATGGAATGTATAAAACTTATTTAATCAAGTTTGTATTTGTAGTTACAGAGAAAAAATCCAGTATTAGAAATTTACCTATGGAATTATCTGGTCCTTTTGATTTTGTATATGACAAAAATGCAGCTAGGAAAAAGATAGAGGACAAAAGTTCTGCTCTTCCTACAACACCTGTCACCTAGAAAGGGAGAGAATAGGAGGTTCATATTAATGAAGAATATCTCAAAACTATGTGTAATAGTAACAACACTTTAATCGTAAAACCTTTAACATCTGAAGTGTATTTTCTTAACATTCTTTTAGTGCCCCCAAGTGGTGAAGTTTTGTATCTTCTATAAATGGAAATTTATCAAGGGCTTTTTAAAAATAGTTCTAATTATTATTTTAATTTATTCTGAAATAATTATAGATTCACAGGAAATTACAAAAATAGCACAGAGGTCTGACTATTATTCACCCAGATTCAGGCACTATTGATCATAATTACAGAACCATTCCTAAAAGAGTTCTTAAAAACAGAACACCTAAATATTTACACGTTTTTTTAAAAATTCTGAGCATTTTCAAAACACAAAGGTATCAAAAATTCAGTAAATTATATCCCATAATTAACCTTTAAATGAAAAAAATACAATAAACTTCAAGACATATCTTTAAATTTTAAAAACTTCCAGAATTGTCCCTTTAAAATATTTTGAACTCAATATAAAATTTATAAACAACCCTCAACTTTTGGAAATGTTTGGCAAAACTGTTCAGCTAGATATAACCTAGTCTAAGACACCTAGTACAAGAGATGCATAATACTCCAACAAAAAATATGCTTTTGCTTACAAAGAAAGTTTGTAACAAAGTAATTGAACAGAACACTGTTAGCTCTGTCAGGAGGGAGCCTTGGAGTTTCAAGGTTACCAAGATAAATAAAATTATAGGTTGGGTATGTCTGCAGGAAGTCTATGATAGATACATCGGCAAGAGCAAAGAGCTCACAATTTTAAAACATGGCGATAGACAATTTTAAAACATGGCGCAGGGCATCATCATTTGCTTAATATGTGCCTCCAAATGTTTTGATATATTTTCATACTTTACTTAACTCTGTCTTACTATTATCTATTATTCGAAACATAAATATTCAAAATATGTGTTGAAAGAAAATAATTAACAAACCGGGCAGGCTGGCACACACCTGTCTCAGGTCTGGGGAGGTGAGGCAGGAGGATCTCAAGTTCAAGGTCAGTCCAGGCAACTTAGTAAGACCCTAACTCAAAATAAGAGTTAAAAAATAGGGATTGTGATATAGCTCAGAAGTAGAGGGTATGTCTACCTTACAAAAGGTCCTGGTTTCAATCTCCAGTTCCAAACAACAATAAGAAAATCATTATCAAGAAAAGAACTCAAATTATTTATATTTTATATTGCTAAAGTTAAGATTATACACACCTGATGTTCTTGAAGACTATGTTTCAAAAATTTGTTTAAAAATTTTATATGGCATTGAGACTATACATAGGAGCTAAGACACTGTACTATTTTAAGAGTTTTCAAACATTTGGATTAAAATCATGCTTAAAGTTTTTCTTAAATATATGCATCACAGTCATTTTAGGTTATTTAAAAATAAAAACTTAAAAACATAAAAGTTACTGTTTTACTTACTGCTTCTGTATGTATTGGGTGCACTGCAAAAAGCAGAGCAGCAATTAGACTGCTCTTGTTGTCCAGAAAAAGTTTGCAGACTTTAAGAAACACCACACTAACCGTCGCATGAAAAATCGTATTTAGGAGATGATAGGACATTGGTTTTAGTTCACTAAACATATAATTTAAGCGAAATGTCAATACTGTTAGGGGTCGGTAGGACTTGTGACTTCTCTCCTAAAAAGAAGAAAAAGTACTTTAAAGTAATTTGATCCTTCTGGGTACAAAAACTAGTGATTGTTTTTACTTTAAAAATATTTGCATTTGGCCGTGAAATAATAGGTAACAAAATATCCCAAGTAACATAAACATAAAAGACATTATTATAATGTATAGGCTTACAAAAAAATAAGGATTGTGTTTTTGTTTTCTTATTACAAAAACAAGAGAATTCCTTCTTAAAATGTGATGGTCAAATAATCAACCAGAAGAACATTTGACATTCCTCTTAAATATTTAGACTTTTTTTTTTTTTTAAGTTTTTTTTGAGACAGGGTCTCACTTTGTAGTTCAGGCTGGCCCTGAGCTCAGCCTCAAATTCACATCACAGCAATCCTCCTGCCTCTGCCTCCCGAGTGCTGGGATTACAGGCGTGAGCCACCACGCCCGGCACTGTGGTATGCGGTACTGGTTGCTGCTGGGCGTGAGTCTCCACACCCAGTATTGTATATGGTTACTGGGGATCGAACCTGGGTCCTTGCGCTTGCAAGACAGGCGCCGGAACCACTGAGCTAAATCCCTGGCCCCATATTTAGACTTTTATAAAAAGGTAGAACTATGGTGGTGCTGGCCTAGATGGAATATAGACTCTGCCCAAAACTAGTCTTCCTACCTGCCAATGCCAAAGTTTATATAACTGCTGGTTAAATCTTCACAAGGAAATTAAAAACAAAACGCACACCAGATTAGGTCAAATAGTGGTGATTCAAAGGGGTATTCCCTAGATGTTTTATGAAAAAAAATGCCTCCATAATGCATATTTATGTATATATATAATTAATACACACACACATATATATACATACACACACACACACAAACACACACACTAAAATAAGAACCTACAAATACCACAGAGAGCAAAATAGGTATAAAAACTTTTTTTAAATATGAAAACAGAATCTTTTTGTTGTAGTATTCTCTTTTAATAATAAACCAGATTTTATGTGAATGAATTTGTTTGTAACTCTGAAGTCACATTTAGCCACCAGTACTTTTTACCCAAAACTAAAATCAAATGGTTTAAGAATAAAATACACTGTAATAAAGTATCACCCTAGTTGAGTTTATTTGTGGTCTTAGATAAAAGGCTCCACCCTCAAATTCTCTGCTCTTCTACCTATTATCATATTCTGATGTTACTCTCTGGCACAGAGGTAGAGACCTAAGCCTATTTTTTCTTACTAGAAAATATCAGGAAACACAAGGATCAAACATTTTCCATTTTGAAATAAAGAAGATTTCAGTATCTGTTTTTACTGATTATGTGTATGATGGGTACCATGTATCTGGAATGTTCTTTCCTAAACTGGCTAATTCTAGTACATCAGATTTCATGTGAGGTACACAAAAATATTTTGAAAGGATTCTAATGAACTGACATGGTTTGCACTAAAAAAGAGATGGCAGGGGCCGGGGAGTTAGCTCAGTGGTTCCAGTGCCTGTCTTGCAAGTGCCAGGATCCGGTTCGATCCCCGGTAACCACATAACAATACTGGGCGTGGAGACTCACACCCAGCAGCAACCAGCACCACATACCACAATGCCGGGTGTGCTGGCTCACACCTGTAATCCCTGCACTCGGGAGGCAGAGGCAGGAGGATTGCTGTGATGTGAGTTGGAGGCTGAGCTCAGGGCCAGCCTGAACTACAAAGCAAGACCCTGTCTCAAAAAGAAAATAAATAAATAGATTAATTAATTAATTAATTAAAATTTTTTAAAAAATTAAAAAGAGATGATAGAAACCTTCTCAGTGTCTGAAATGTTACTGTTACTCCACTGGCATATGTTTGCCAGGGGAGAGGACAAAAATCATAAAGTACAAGGAAATATGTATAAGTTGCAGTATACACAATTGCTCAGCTAGTTCTTTTAGATGTATGGATGTCACCAACTAAAACGACAGGTTATTAATACAATTATTTTCAAAATGCTTTTAAGACTCTAAGACTCCACAGTAACAATCATTAGCTGATTATATCAGGTTTGTTCATAAAAATACTGAAAAACAAGTCTATTAGCATACTAATTCAGATTATTCTTATATGTAGGTATCTTTAAGAAAAATTTGATTACTCATGGGTATGGGCTGATAACAGAACCAAGCATAACGATAATGAACGAATAACAATTCTAGGTGCCTCAATATAAGAATGGCAAAAAATTCTGCAGAATATCTTTTAATATACAATTCTTTATAAACCAATATCAGATAGGTAGAGCCATGGCTATACCACAGAATCACCTGAGAGACTGAAAGAAGCAAACAACTTCACCCCTAAATAATCCCCACCAAAATGTCAAAGCCACACACATAGAAAAGAACAAGATATAAAACACTCTGAGGAACAAGCTGATGTAGCAGATTAGCATTGGGCCTTAATAATTATTCATAAAATGCCTTGGCAAGAATCTACTTGGAGCCAGGGCTCTGATCCACTGAAGATCAATACATAGGGTATGACATATTTATAGAATGAACCTAGGAAAGACATACTATAACATGAAACATAATACCATCTTAAGTCATAAAGTCACAGAAACATGAGCATGTCAAACTTACATTTACTCTTTAAACTGTTTCTATTAATGAATTATTAATTTTAAGAGTTTCAACATATTAAATGAATAAACAAGAAAAATATCCCAAAGTTAAAATATTGCATTTTAAAATATTGATGATATTTTATAAAAAGCATCAAAATTTTCAACACTGAAAGAGTCTAAAAAAGGAACAACTTCTTAAATTCCTATATAAATTACAATGAAAATAACAATAGCACTGTACAAAAATATCTTTACTTCAATTATCACACCTAAATAATAATGTCAATAGAAATATCAAATATGGACTGAGTATATACAGATACATGTCAACATTTTCATATCAGCTGTTTACTTGCTTACAAAACCTAAAAGATAACATCAGAAATAAAAACTTATGTGAACTACAATGAAAATACCAATAGAACTATACAATAAATAGAATCCTTGTTTCAACTGTTGCACCCAAGGTAGTCGTAACACATGATAACTGAAAGTTTCATGCACATGTCACACTTACACTGACAGCAAATGTACTAGCTCTTCTTCCCTAGGTGGCAAGCAATTCGTGTCACCTGTTTTCTTGCTTTGTCAGAAAGTTTCTACTATATTCTATAAAATGCACATTTCAGGGGCCCGGGAGTTAGCTCAGTGGTTCCAGTGCCTGTCTTGCAAGCGCAAGGACCCAGGTTCGATCCCCAGTAACCACATACAATACTGGGCGTGGAGACTCACACCCAGCAGCAACCAGTACCACATACCACAGTGCCGGGCGTGGTGGCTCACGCCTGTAATCCCAACACTCGGGAGGCAGAGGCAGGAGGATTGCTGTGATGTGAGTTGGAGGCTGAGCTCAGGGCCAGCCTGAACTACAAAGTGAGACCCTGTCTCAAAAAACCTAAAAAAAAAAAAAAAAAAAATTAAGAAAAAAAAAATAAATAAAATAAAATGCACATTTCATGGAAATGAGATATTGATAAAATGTCAAATAAGTAATGGGTGCTTAGAATACACATCAACACTTTCACATTAGCTGTTTACAAACCTAAAAGATAGTATTAGAAATAAAAGCATATGTGAACCAATAGAATTCTACAAAAAAAAAATATTTGCTTCTACTGTCACATCCAATGCAGTCTTCACAGGACAACTGCATGTTGCACACACATGTATCGCTTACACTGATAGGACTTATGGTTTTTTCTGTCTTTTCTCATAGGGAACAGCTGACATCTTGTTGGTTTTCCTGTTGTCACAGTAGTTCTTTATGATGCTGCACCTGCCTGTTCGCCCGTCAGCTCATCAAGGTGCTCCACAATTTTTGTGTAGTTCCTGAGCAGAAACATTTTGCTTGTCCTCTGCTGTCAATGATCTCTCATGATTTCTCTGTGGCATTTTCCATGTTATTTTCTTCATAAACCATCAAACTGCACGCCACATATGTTTATAGTACTAGTTTGTTTTTCTGGTCCATATACAGGGCTACTGTGAATCTTTCTGAAATTCCAAGATTGTATTATACATTTTTTTTTTGTTTCAAAACTGCAACATTTCACCTGGAATTTCTGCTTTGTTGTAGGGTACAGTTCTTGTGCTCCTCATCTTGTGCTCTGTTAGCAAATGTAACATCAATTGGAAACTAGCAAACCAATTGTCCACTGTCACATTCCGGTTAGTTTGGGAAAGCATAGTTAAGTCTTTGCATCTACCAGGACATAAATTGTTATGCCATCCTCTGACCCGTGGCATTTCTGTAAGTCTTTTACATTCCTGGGATTGCCATGAGAATTACTTGCTGAGTGCAGTAGAGCTATCACTGCATTCAGTTCAGCTAAAGAAGTGTCATTAATAGAAACCTTTTTTAATATGGATATTGGTGCATACAGAACCTTTAGCTTGTATTTCAACCTTTGCATATTCACAGCTGCTTGTAGCACTTTGCCTGTTTACAGAATTGTTTACAATTCCCAACACTTGATGGCAGTGCCAGCATTCTGACCAATATGTTTCACCCCATCAAGATTTTCACTGTATTTTTGGTTCTAACACTGAATCATCCCATTTGATTGTGTGGCCATCTTGCAAAATTTTTACTAGTCAAAAAACAGATTGATATTGTTTTGTCATCTGAATCAAGGAGGTCTGCATTCCCTGTGCTCCATTTCATTTTCACAGAAACTTTTGTTCATGTGGCCGACAGCAGTCATAATCATCATCATACATCCAGACCACTCTTCTGTTATGAAAACATATATTTTGCGATAATGATTCATCCTCATTGTCCACACAAGTAATCAGATTCATTTTCAATACCCAAGGCAAATCTGTTTTTTTTAATGCACTATTGTACTGAATTGGGCTACTTCTATAAAGACAATTAAATAAAAAGATTTTTATAACCAAATGCTAGAGTGGTTTGGGTGTATTATACCCTCTATGATGCTCATGTAAACATTCTTAAAACCTGTTCGACAGAGCATCATATGGGTGAAAATTCAGGTCTGACCCCATTGCAAATGTATGTGAGGGTAAAACCTGTAAAAATGGGCAAATATGGATTAACTGTGTAACTATACTTACTGAAAAAGATATACTGTAAGTATAGCCAATACTGTAATGCAAACTCACTAGAGCAAGGCAATATGAGAAAGGCCTACCAAACCTCCTGTTTCCTTCCTTCACTGCTGTTTTGCTTATGTAATTATGTTTAGATTGATGGCTGTTTCTCCAATGACAATGGTTGCTGTTTTCCCCTTCCATGGAAACATAAACGCATAAAAATAAGAGTAAACTTCTGTTTGATGGCTTTGAGGTAATCTGAATTCCTCAAATCTGCTGGGAATAAAGCTGACTTGGCTCCCACTCAATTGATAGGTGATCAGTCCAGAGATGCTCCAACTTTCATGCTTCATATACACACCTTGCTGTTTCTGATACTCAGTGAGTAAACACAAAGATAGCTTCCTGCATCCCTCAAAGAAAAGTAGAGATGCACAGCCAACTACTATTACACTAAAGTAAAAATTTATAGCAGAAAAGTAAGGGATGTGTTTGTGAAACCTAGTGTCAGGCTCATAAGGTTTCAACACTGAGAGACCATAGAAATACAAAGACCCTTAATATGGCAGTATTCATATGACTCACAACAATGTTCTATGGCCAAAATATCCCTTTAAGAAGCACAATCACTCAAAAAATCCACATAAGAAACACAGGAAAACACACATACAGAGGAATCTAGGCTGTCATTACTAGATGACATCAATCATTAGATCTCTGTGCTAATTCCAGGCTTACTGTGAAACTTTACGGCAAGCAAATACTATTTATAATTTTCCCTAATCTCACAATTGCCTATTGTCATTCTCTGGTTTGTTCATGTATTCCCTTTTTCTTCTTTGGGTGCTATGAACAAATTAAAATGTTAAGTCTATAAAGATGAGAAGAAAATAAAAAAACACAGCACTGACACCATGACACGCTACCTAGTATGTGGTCCTTTAATTTGGCCTGTGGAACTTTCATTTCAAAATCTCAATGCTAATCACAACTGAATCACAACTGATGCTCGCACCGGTTAGAGCAACAAACATGTATTCCTACAGATCACAGGGGATCCAAGGCAGGCGGGGTAAAGAAGAAAAAGTTGTTCTATGAATAATATATGATAACCAGAAATAGGGCTATATTTTCTCTTCATTATAAAAAAGGGTTTTTTTACTTTTTGTTTTCCCTAAACGACAGCATCAAGTAAGCTCAGCAAGGCTGTAGGAAACCTTATTTTTACTAGTAAGAAAAAATAATTTTGTTATGTGCTTTTGACTAGAAGGATAAAAGATCTTATCTCCATCATTGAGAAGCTTCCAAATCTGGGGAATGAAGAAAGAGGCTACAAATGATGACTGGGAAACAAAGTAACAGTCCACTACACATTGTGTTTTAGTAATAACTTACTCAAAACTTGCCTTTTTATACATCACAAAATGACTTCTCTAAAATCTGTATTCCAACCATTTTCATAAAGCTAAAATATGACAATTAACCCAGGAGCTAACATATATGATTCTAAGTTGACAATATTTTAATCCTAATCAAATTCTTGACAAATAATATTTTCTTCCTACAGTGAAATTGGCAACATACTTAATATTAACTGATAACGTCTAATCTATTTGTATTGAAGTTACGATATTTTTAAATGGTTAAACATGTCAGTCATTTCTTGTGACTAACTCAGTTTTGTAAAAGAAAAATTACTAAGAAACAGACTTATATTTGAACTACTGTTCTCTTTACACGTTTAATTTTACATACATGTATTATGTTTTAAAAGTCAAGGGAAGAAACACTGCTTTACAGATAATTACAACTTTAACTTCTCATCCAATTTATTACAAATAAATTGTGTCTCATATAATAAGTACTTACCTCAGACATAGGAGTTCCCCAGAAATCATTCTGAAATAAAGTTTTTAAAGGTGTAGTTGGATGAAGATCTTTATTATCCAGTATTGCTGAAACATCATCAAAAACAAAACCACAGAACAGGCTGTTCCAGTAGCAGGCAGCAACCACACCTACTATTAAGGTTACTTCTTTGAAGTTAATATCAGCCATCTTTTCTGTAAGTATTTATGGATAAAAACTGGAGATAAAAAATAAAATAAATTCTTTTTAAAAATACAATTTTAGTGGATAATTAAAATAAAGGATGCATATTAATACTTTTAGAAAATAACTCAGCCAAAATGTCTAAGAAGCATTAACTAATCACTTCTCCCTATTCCCAAGGCAAAAATCGTCTCAATTAACTGTTCCTTCAAATGTGTTTTCATACCCTTATTACAGCCCTTGAATATATCACTTAATCTTTGGACCTATGTCATTAGCTAAGGAGATAGTGAACTGATGATCAAATGTCAGAGGTCAGATTACCTAAGAAACAGACATAAAACTCTAAGCAATTGGTTTGATATGCTGAAGGACAGGGTAAAAGAGTCTTTTGAGGAAAACAAAAACCGTATATAGATATTTGAGCTATATTCATCCATAACATTCACAATAACACGTTATAGCAGCAATCAGAAACTTATATGTATTTCACAGAGACAGAAGATATAATTCTGACCTCTACCTGTAGAGTTATTGGCAAACCAAAGACAAAGAATCTGAAATAAAATAAAAATTCTATTCACAAGTAAAAAGTCTTACCTGTATAGAAACAGTGGGTGTCGATTTAAAAATCCAATGTAAAATTTATATAAGGATGTATATTCAAAGGATATATAAGAGAATGAAAGGAAGACCACAGAATGTATGACATTAAAAAACAAAACAAAACAGCTGTATCCTTTAAAAATACATATCAGGCTCATCCTTGAATCCAGAAGTGATTATCATCATGAAGGAGTACATATTTACACTCTTACTAATACAACAAGCAAACAAACAAATAAACTGATGGTTCCTGCTTAAAGAATGAAGATAGTGAACAAGTATTTCCTTCAGCTCTTGACCAGCCCCCCACAAAAATAATAATTGAAGTATTTCAGACAAGGGAGGGCATAAATGCATGAAGATAAAGACAAATGCAAAGGAGAGCATAGTAAATTCTGGAAGACAAAAGTTAAAGTGACTCAAAGGAGAACAGGAAAGGGAATCCTAATCTGAGAAGGGAAAGCCGACTGACTGTTTCAACTCCTAGTACTGCAGCTAGGGGTAATCTCAAAAACTTGTGCCAAGGATCTTAGATAATAGGGCTAAGAGCAGGTAGACTCGTTAAATTTTAGACTTCTCTCTTAACGAACACAGCTAAACAACCATCTCCTTCTACATTAAGCCAGAAGCCTGAAGATATTTTCTTTGGAGTAATAAAGACACAAGACATCTGACATGTCTCACAAAAGAGAACAAAGACAGCATATTAAAAATTGGAGTAAGTTGAGCAAAGCGGTGCATGCCTATAATCCTAGCTACTTGGAAGCCTAAGGCAGGAGGATCTCAAGCTTGAGACCAGGATGGGCAACCGGGTGGGACCTCATCTCAAAAGTAAACCACAAACAAAACAAAAAAGGATGGAATGTAGCTCAGTACTAGGGCACCTGGTTACATTAATGGCTCAATGGTCAGTAATTATAGAGTCAGAGCGAGAGGGAAAGAGACGGACAGAGAGAAAGAGAGAAGGTGCTGTAAAATTTTACAACAATGGAAACAGAGGATTCTTTAAAAATTAGAAATTAAAAGACATTTTTTTTCCCACCAATATCACATAGCAGGGGAAAACACGTAAAGAAAGTGATGCTTCAAATTTCTGGGGAATAGTGATTTTTCAACTCTAAAATTTTATATTCACAAGCCCAAATTTCACAAATGCAAATGTAGACTAAAAATATTTTAAGTCAGATATATATATGCAGACACACATATATATATATATATATATATATATATATATATATATATGCACTTAAGTAGTAATTTAGAAAAAAAAACTCAAGCATCCATCACTGCAGATAGAAATCACATTTGTATACAGAGTAAACACCTCTTTCCTATGAAATAACCCTAGATACCCAACCTTGTAATATCAGTTCACTTGAGGTGACAAACTGCTGTTTGACCAGATGTTTTAACAACAAGAAAATTTAAAATTAATGGCAGAAAAAGAAGTAAATTGAACTTCTAGCTTTAATGTGTTAAAGTTATGCTGTGGAATAACAAATATACAGGACTGAGTATTTTCAAGTATTTTACAGAATCTGATATACTGAAGATGGATACACTAATTTCATAAATATAATTCCAAATATATAATAATGTATAAAATATAACATTAAATTATTTAGTATGCAATTTCTGGATTTAGGATTCTTAGTTGAAAAAATATAAGAATTTAACTTTATAAATGGCACTGTTCATGAGAATTTGGGAGTTGTTATAGTTTTAAGCTTAATTTATTAGCTTTAGGTTCTGGTTTATATCTGGATGCCTTCCCCTTTGAAAGGTGGCTGGATCACAGGGGATGAAATAGCTATCAACAGGTTAGTGCACTGGCGACACTTATGATTTTACAGCTGAACTGCTGATAAGAGGTTAAATTTGGACGGGAGAGGTGGGTCACTGGAGGCGTGGCCTGAGTAATCCCTAGTAAATGAAAAAAAAAATCAACTAAAAGTCTGTGTAGAACTTCTCTGACTAGACACAAGATACCGTAAAATCTTGTAACACTAGAAACAGAGAAGATTCTATAATAAATAGGTATTACATTATTTTTCACCAACACTAGAAATTTTCTTCACATACTAAAGATTTTTTTTCACACTTCCTACTCCTTTCTTTCTCTGTTTCCTTGCTGTTACTACCAGGAACAGCTCTCTTCTCCAAATCTCTCAACCATGCCATCACACCTTGCAGCTAGCCCACTGAAACCGTGGACTGGAACTGTGACCCAAAGTAAACTTGTCTTTGTTCAAAATGTAATTGTTGGGTATTTTGTCCCCAGCAATGAAGTAAGACCTTCTATAAAAGTTAGTGAAATACAGACATGGACTACATAATGTTTTGATCAACGTCAAAAAACATACAGTTTGTACCCTATGAAGTTCATTCAATTACAAAACAGCCTAAAGATTCATTTTTTAGAACACAGCCCCAACATTGTGATGAATGACTATAAAGTTTGACTTAAACTAGGCATACAAAATATTTAAATAAACAAATATATACCAATTTTAAGTGTAATTTTAATTTAAGGCAATTTAATCAAGTTTTTTATACGTAGCTGACTCTTCAAACAGTTTAGTCTTTTCCACTTGTGTTATCTTTCACTAAAAAAACTCACTATTTTATAAACAGGATAAATTTTTTAGGCTTAAATAATTCAGGTTATAAAATATTAGTTTAATAAACACAGATGGATCTCAAGATTTCTAAATAGCTAAGTAATAAACATTTTATAGTCATTTTATTTGTAAAAGTTTCATCCAGTAATTGAAATGCTCAGTTTAATCTAATATTTCTGAACTTCATTCTAACTTTGAAAACTGTTTTCTGTCTCTACTTTGGGCTCAGCACAACTGAGAAGCTGTCTGCCATGGCAAAGGGACACTGCCTATTCTCTCTCCACCTAGAAACAGCACCTTACATTTCTGTTAAAAATACTTTTGGAATACTACAGTGTTCGAGCAGAATGAAGAGGGAAAAAGAAGACCAAAAGAGGGGCAGATTTAGTTAGTATTTTCAAAGATGAGACTCTCACAGGCGTCCCAGGCTCCTTTCCGGAGCTGAAGTCCGAACTGCTAGGGACTGACACATGGAACTCTCCTCATCATGGTCTCACCTTCCTGCATCAGATCAGTTTTCTTCTGAGAACTGGTGATGTCCAGCTGTCCTTTGTGAGGTTTTTTTTTTTAAATGACTATTAGTCCCGTCCCTAATCTTAATTCCCACAAATGACACTTTTGGGGAGACCTTCACAACTCTACAACTGAGTGGCTGAGCATGAATTTAGAATGAGCACTATCTTTCCTATTAAGCTCCTCTGGGGAATCTTGAAAAATCTCTATATCTTGCTCTTCTACAAATAATTTAAATGAGTAATGTAGGAAGCAGGTTTAATCAATGAAGTAATGAGGGGAAAAAAATGTGATCGTAAAAAAAAGAAAACAAAGTTTATAAATATGAGGGAGGTTGTAGGGTGGGCAGGGGAATAGGAAAAAATGAGAAGTAGTGTCACATACTGGTACAAATTCTTGATGTTGAGTCTTATCATGATGATGTGTATATAAAATGTACCAATAAAGATTCAAAACTTTAAAAAAAAAAAATCAATGAGGTAAAATATTCACTGACCAGACACCACATGAAGACGTTTAATACTTATGATGATGACTACTATGCTTTTTTTTTTTTTTTTTTTTGGTATTGGGATGGAATTCGGGTCCTTGTGCTTGCACCAGAACTACAGAGCTAAATCCTCAGCGTGATAACGACCATTATGATGGTTAGTTTTAAATGTTAATTTGCCTGGGCTATACTCTCAGAGTATTCAATTATACACAAATTTAGGTGAGTAATCAGTTGACTTTAAGATCATTTTCAACAATGTGGGTAGACCTCATCTAATCATTTGAATCACCTTAAGAGCAAAACTGAAGATTCTCTGAAAGAAATTCTGCCTCAGGACTGTAGCATCAGGTCTTGCTATAAGGTTTATAGCTTTGCAATCTGATTTGGACTTAACAGCTTTACAATTCTTTAGGTCGGTTCTTTGGTGTAAACTTTTTTCTTTTCTTTTTTTTTTGAGACAGGGTCTCACTTTGTAGTTCAGACTGGCCCTAAACTCACTATGTAACCTAGGTTAACCTCAAACTCACAGTACTTCTCTTGCCTCTGCCTCCAGAGTGCTGGGATTACAGGTGTGAGGCATTACTCCTAGAATTGTGGTATGTGCTACTGGGCATAGAACTCAGGACCTTGTACCTGCCAGGCAGACGCTGGAAACACTGAACTAAATCCCTAGCCCAGAACATTATTTCTTTATTAATTGAATATTTTATTGGTACATTTTATATACACATCATGATCACATTCAATATTGAGAATTTGTACCACTATATGATGTAAGCTAATTCTCATTTTTTACCATTTCCCTACCCATCCCACAACCTTCCCACCCCCTATATACACATGCTTTCTTTCCTTTTTTAGTATCATATTTTTTTCTTTATTTTACTTGGTAGATATAAATTCTGTTGGTCATGCCTAGCACCCTTTGTGTACTTATAATTATCTTGTGGATTGTTTCAAGCTGGACATTTGCAGAACAGAAGTATTTGCTTTGAAACTTAGTCACTGCTACTAACACTCACATGTTATTATAGGTTAGTCTGGGTTTCTTTAAACTGTAATCATAGGGCAGCAGGAGGGCAAGGTCTGTGGCACAATCCTTTATTGCTTACAATCAATTTACTGTTTTTATAAAAATTTTCAAGCTGTATGAGAAAGCAACCAGAAGCACTGTGGGAGGGTGCTACCAGGATAATAGAATTTTTAAGATTCCCAAGGGGACTGTAACATGAGACAAAGGGAGACAGGCAATCCCAGTGTATGTCATACGCTCAGTCACCGGCAAGGGAAAGGGGAGAAAGACAAGAGTTACACAAGATACTAATAAAGGGAGACATGAACAACTGGGGGTTACAATTACATAGTAATGTAGCACACTACTGTTATTAGTTCTAAAAACTTGTAGTTTTTTCTATCAAACAAGCAAACTCACAGATACATGTATTCTAAGTAGATGGAAAGACTGATTTCATATTTGCTAACAAAAATGTGCCTTTATAAAGTTCAAATGCAACTGAGGACCACTCATAGGGTATATTATTACAGAGACATAATGACTGATTCCTTCAAATACAAATGTACTGAGTGATCTTTTTTATAATTAACAATGTAAGTGTGAAAAAGATAAACCTATCAAAAAATGTTACATGAATTTGGAAATATTTAGATTAGTGAGTCTTTCCAGTTGAATTTCTTGGGAAATTTTTATTAGGATTAGCTCCAATTCCCATATGAATATATCATCTTTCAGAGTAAGAGTAATCTACTATATTTTATTATTTTAAAGTTTGTGATAAGAATCAGGGAGATAGATCTTTTGCAAATGGGAAGGGGACCAAGAGAGAGAAGGAGAACAGGATGAGTGGGAAAGGAGACCCAAAAAGAATTAAGATTTATTATATACATGTACCAACTTCCCACAATGAATGTAATCATGATGTACTATGAATATGTACAAATAAAAATAAAGATCATTGAAAAAAATAAGATGAAATATTTTTAAATGTTTGTAAAACTTTGGCGAGTAGTTTGAAAAATTATTATTCACTTGACTCCTACTAATTTTACAAGTCTCTTCATGTTGAAGGAAGACAAGTATCTGCTTGTTGAACATTCATTTCTCTCCTTGAAAGCAACACCAAACAAGGCCTTTACTGTACACAGTAGATACTAAATTTTTTGTGCTTACATTTTATTTTAGACACTGGAAAATGAAGTTACTATTAATTTTCTTGATAAGCCAGGAAAAAAGAAGCACCATTTAAGGAATATAACTGGTACCAATACCAGAGGTAGTAATTATAAAAGGTGAGGCTATTCTAGGTGGTGATTTTACTGAGATAAAATTGTTGATTAGATAGGTAAGAAATAATGCAGGTCTAGGTAAGTGATCCTGTAACAAAGATACTTAGAAAAATGTCACAGATTCATCTGTTAATGAAAATGACTGATGCAGAAAATCTAACAAATAATAAGAGTACTTGAGTAATTTTCCTCAAAATTGTAGGACTTGAGTTAAATTTCCTGATTCATAGGTATTAGTTACAAAGCAAAAAGAGCTAGACCCTGGGGAGCTTATTTTCTGCTATATCCCCAAGGTCTAGCACAAAGTATGGATTCAATATAATTGTTAGGATGAGTAAAAGAATAAAATTTAAGTTTTGAGTCAGAATTACATTAGTTTCAAATGGATGTACCTTGAGGACATACTAATAAGTGAAATAAATAGGTCACAGGTGTGTAAACATTGTATCTTTACTATGAGAAACAAAGTATAAATGAGTTCTAAAATGTATGATAGATACTATCAAATAGAAAATGTTCAAAGGGAAAAAGGGGATAGGAGTAAGTAAAGAAGGGAAAGAAAAAATTGATAGTTGAAAAGAAACAAAACTAAAGTATATGGGGCAGGGGTTGTTCAGTGGGCAGGGAAATGGGAAAAATGAGAATTTGAGAATTAAGTAGCATTATGCACGATACAAACTTTCCGTGTCAATTATGATCATGATGTGCATATAAAATATACTAATAAAATCAATTTCAAAAAAGAATTGCATCGGTTATTACAAAATTACTTATCTTCTCTGTATTTCCATTTTTGAAAAGTGAAGAAAGCAGAGGTAGAAAAATTCAACACAAACAAGTAAACAGATAATAAACAAGAAAATAAACACTGCAGTTAATAAAACTCCTAATATGAAATATGCAGCAGTAAAATCGTACTGTATATTACATGCATGTGCTCAAGAAATAATAAATTTTATCTTTGCCATTCTCTGCTAAATTTGGAATTTAAAACCCCAATTGTGACAAATATTTAAAATCTTGAATAAGCAAAGTAATACAATTTGAATTTGAAAACATTTAAGGAAGCAGGGAGACCGAAGAGCAAGTACTTCAAAGACACTGGTTTCCAGAAGGCAGGAGTACACAGCAAGGCAGACCGCTAGCCAGGCAGGGAGGTCGGTGTTCTGTCACATTAAGTCAGTTCCCAAACTTGGATGGGAAAGGCACACCCTCATCCACCCCTTTTGGGTGATGGACTTACTGGACTGTCACGAGGAATAAATAAGATAATGAACATTCTGCAAAAAAATCTTTCGGAAAAGGAACATAATAACTGCTCCCGCAAGTCTGATGTCTTTCAAACTCAACTCACAAAATTTCCCATTGAGACATTTTACCCAAGTAAAATTGGTTTTTTAAAAAGTGCTAATATCCAAACGTAAAATTTCTTGCTACTTAGAATAAAAAATGCACTCAGAAAAAGATACGAGGCGCCAGTCCACACAGCTGGAAATGGCATTTAAACCTACCGCATCCTGAGAAGCTGCTCAGTGATGTCCAGCACGTGAGAAACCACAGAAGCAAAAGCGCCCAGCACCGCGGTTAACAGCCGAGGAGGGCCGTGCTCGCAGGGCGACCTCGGCGACGGAGGAGTGGCAGCGCCGCCGAGCCCCGCGGGCCTCTGCCGCCTCCCGCCCAAGCCTCCTCTCAGCCCGCCCCGGCCAGGGCGCCGAGCTCAGGCGCGCGGGGTCGCGGGAGCCGCCCTTCTCGACGGTCACTCGCCCGAGTCGCTCCCAAGGCAGGCTCCGTGGCAACGGAGATGGAAACTTGTACCCCTTGTTGGGCAAGGCACACCCCGGGCGGCCCCGGCACGAGTCCGCAGGGAAGGTGAGGTCCTCCCCGCTCTCCAGACTGGGCCAGGCGCCGCGGTCCCCAGCGCTGGGCTTCGTGGAGCTGTGACCACAGCCTCAGTCCCTCCCTGGCAGCCCCTGCCCGACGCCCGCACCTCACCTGGGAACGGATTCGCCAGCCTGGACTTAGGCAAACTTCGAGAAGGGCAGCCCAGCGCGCGACCCCCCGGAAGCCACGGTCATGTTCTTCGCTCTCGTTCAAGCCGCCAGCTCCAGCGCGCCTCCGCCACCGCGCCGCCAGCCTCCGAGACCTCCTCCCCGAGCCTCTCCCAAACCTCCTCGGCGTTCCGCACTGCACGCCGGGAAGTCCCTCTTCTCCTCGAGGACTTCATTTCCCAGCATGCACAGGCGCGAGGCGGAATTGCACTCTGGGAATTTGAGTCCCCGCCGCGCTTCTTTTGCGTGCCTTGAACTCCGAGTCCAGGTCGCCGAAGAGGCTTATAAACGTAAAGCACCACTCATGGTCGTGAAATGTGGCCTTTCCGGGCATCCGGGGCCTTGTTCCGACTTTGGCTGGGTGGGAATGGTGTCGCCTAGCAGCCGCCGCCGCTTTTCCTAGCTCCCGACTTGGCGTGATTGACCGCGGCCCGGCAAAGCTGTTCGGACGTCGGTCGGGTGCAGCGTGGTGGCTGCAATAGAGGAGGGAGTGCCTGCCGCTCCTTGCCAGGCTTGATCTAGGTGGGTGGACCTTGGAAGCGCCAGCCGCTCTCCGCGGTGCTTCATCCCGAGTAACCCGAGGGCCTGCTGTCAGCCTCACCGCCCGTTTTGTCTCTGCACAGCTGTCCCCCGGGTTCTGACTTTAGCCTGGTTTCCCCCGCGTTTATTTGTACAGTAATAAAACACAGTTCCCCTTTTTGAGAATTGAGTCCTTTTCAGCCATCAACATGCCCTTGCGTTTGGCACGCTCAGGTGTTTGCGCGCGGATTTAAAATCCCAGACTCCAGAACTACATAAAATTTAGTTTTGACCCGATAGGTTTTAGCAAAGAAGTTGTTCTATTTTTTTTTTTTTTAAGCTAGGACAGCATGATGGTTTGTACCGAATGCCATAATTTTATCAGGGCTGCCTTCCCCACGTATCTATCTTGTCCCAAAGGAGCCAAGGAGCTTTGTTAACGCCTTAGCAAATCGTAATGATACTGTGAGAACAGTAAACCTTACCTTCAGGACCCTGATACCTGTCTGTGTTCTTACAGGAGGGGGAGCCCAGTAAAAGGACTCAAGATGCCACCTAATATAAACTTCAAAGAACTAATCAAAGTTGACCCAGATGAACTGCCTCGGCAGGAAGATTTGGCAGATAAGTTATTGATTTCCTTATCCAAGGTACTTGATTGATAAGATACAGATATATGTGTGTCCTTGCAAGTGTGATTAAGTTGCCTCTGAAATCATTGAAAAATACTGCTGGAGGGGTTCTTACATTTCACTTCAAGATTATAAAGTGATTGCTTTCTTGTTTACTTAGGTCGAGGCAAGTGACCTAAAAAATGAAAATCAAGAAAATGTGATACATCTTTTCAGGATTACTCAGTCATTAATGAAGGTTTGTATGTGGTAGATTTTAATAGTAAGTAAGTTGAACTCTGGGAGGAAATTTTAACTCTATTTTGTATAAACAATCTCTGTGAAAGGACGGGGTTATACCTTGATTACCACTAAAGAGGTAACTTCATGTGTGGTTGAGAAGTGCAATGTGCAAAACGGTGTCCACTCTGAAGCTCCGAAAAGAAATACGTCGGGGAAGTACAAGAAGTATACATACAAATAGCACAGAGAGACATATCATCAAGTTCAAATGAAAAATGCAGTCCATGGCTGCTGTAAAGATTCCAGTGTAGGGAAGGTGGAGTGATTTAAGCCAAATAGGAAGTCTTTTTTAAAAAAAGATAGGGTAGTAGTTTGGGATTAAATGCAAAGCACTGGTAAGATGTTAAAAGAATTTTCCAGGGGGCCGGGGAGTTAGCTCAATGGTTCCGGCGCCTGTCTTGCAAGCGCAAGGGCCCTGGTTTGATTCCCCGGTAACTACATAAAATACTGGGTGTGGAGACTCACACCCAGCAGCAACCAGCACCGCATACCACAGTGCCCGGTATGGTGGCTCACACCTGTAATCCCAGCACTCGGGAGGCAGAGGCAGGAGGATTGCTGTGTTGTGAGTTGGAGGCTGGGCTCAGGGCCAGCCTGAACCACAAAAGTGAGGCCCTGTCTCAAAAAAAAAAAAAAGAATTTTCTAGGGTCACTGGTTATCCAAAATGTTAGGGATATTAAGACGGCATTTGACCTAGCATTGTGTGTTATATATTATGAAATAGAAAATGCTCAATGTAAAATAAGATGAAAGGGGACAATGTTGAGATTGTAA
>PVIR01022524.1:0-28291 GCA_004026965.1 Petromus typicus
AACAGAAATAACTTTCATTTTCTCTGGTTGTGAAATTTCAGAGGTATTCTGATGAGGAGGCCCTTTAAAACACTAGTGTCTTTTCTAGATTTTTAAATTCTTGAGCATGACCCAAAATATTCTACATACTTGTAACTGGAGGACCAGATTCATCACACATGAGGAATGCAGAGAAGAGGCACGGGAAAGGAGAACACATTGCACTTCACATAGCACAGCGTGAAGCCTTGGCGTTAAAACTTGTGATAAAAATCCAGAGCTGGTAAAAGTCAAAGGCCTAAAAAATAATAAAGACATTGTAATTTTCCACCTTCTTCCAGTTCTGGCATAATGAATCTATTCAAAGAGAGAAGATGGATTTTAATTGCCTATTCCTTGTGTTGATTTTCATTTCTATGCAGCTCAAATTCTATATATAGATTGTAAAGAAAAAGATAATTTTTTAAGTTTAATGTGTTATTCGAGATTGAAGAATTCTTTAAAATGGTAAGAATATGTTTACAAAAACTATAGACAAAAGCAATAAAATGATAAGTACTCACAATTTCCCTCTCCCCTTTCTCTTATACCTTTTTGATGAAACTCAGAAGGAAATTGTTTCTTTCAGGCAAATTAAAGCAAAGGAAGAGAATTATATCTTGATTTGGGGACATTAATTTACATTGCTCAAATATTTTCCCTTTTATTTTGAGAGCTACATTATAGAGAATTAATTTTGACAGAAATATAAAATTCAAATGAAACCATGGAAATAAACTGCCTTCAATGTACCAATTTTCAAAATTGAGGGGAAAATGCAAGCTTAATGTCTACTTTCTTGTAAAATGTCATTTGTAAAATTTAACAGGACCTGAAAGTAATAACTGTATTTTCTAAAATATAATTAAATATCACAGACTGAGACCTTTTTAAAGAATGAGTTTCCTCAATTCACCTGTTAGAGGATTTCAGAAGAAAGATGTTGATAATTTATCATAAGAATGATGTTGAAATTTTACTCAAAACATCTAGTTCCATTGAGTGATATGAAACTGTCTATACATATATGTAATAGAAATTGCACAAAATTTCAACAGACAGAACCTATTTATGTAGTGAATTGATGTTTTATTTTCTCAACAGCAAATAATTTTTTTTAAGGTTTTTTGAGACAGGGTCTCGCTTTATAGTTCAGGCTGGCCCTGAGCTCAGCCTCAAACTCACATCACAGCGATCCTCCTGCCTCTGCCTCCCGAGTGCTGGGATTATAGGCGTGAGCCACCACGCCCGGCACTGTGGTATGTGGTATGTGGTACTGGTTGCTACTGGTTGCTGCTGGGGTGAGTCTCCACGCCCAGTGTTGTTATGTGGTTACCGGGGATTGAACCCAGATCCTTGTGTTTGCAAGACAGGAACCAGAACCACTGAGCTATATCCCCGGCCCTCAACAGCATATAATTCTGAATTTAACAGTTCAATACTGATGACAAGGATCACAGATTTTTTTATCAGGTAAGAATAACTCATTATTCTCATCTTTTAAATTCTCCATAATTTATTCACAAATTAGCTCCTTCCATGTATTTTGTATAGTTTTAATTCATAAAATCCTTTTTAGTACCCCATGTATCAAGTACCCTCTGTTTAAAAATCCTCTGGGAATATGAAGACTAAACAAATATCAGACCTCACACCCAAAGAAATCCTGGCAATTATAGGAGCCATTCTAGCACTGGTGGTAACATAAAGAGAAAAGCAGCTATAGTAGAGGCTCATAGTTACAGAATTTTTCAGGCAACACATTATTGATCAGGAAAGTTTCAAAAATTCCAAAGAAAAGTAGTATTTTGAAATTTTCATAGCAATTATTCAAAATATTGACAAAGTAAATATATTTTAAGTAAGACATAGTATCTGAAATTCCTCAAAGGTGGAAGACAGCATGCCTTACAACTGTTGTCTCCTTGTTTTGTAGCATGAGATCAAAATGAAAATGGCTAAAGAGGTAAATCCTAAATGTTCCTGCAAGCACACCTGGAACTATAGACTTTTGCCTGAATGCAAAACGAGACATTGAGTTGTTTTAAAGCAGATGTTAATAAAGTTCAAATGATAGAGAGATTATTCTGCCAAATAAGTGGAGGATGATCTAATGGATTAAGGTGGAAGCAATCAATTTTAAAAATCCTTCTGGTATTACAGCTAAGACCTGAACTAGAGAAAGCAAGTTGGAAGACAGAGCTAAAGACAAGTTTGAATGATAATTAAAAACTGATGAGAGAGGAATTGGTAAGGAATTGGGTGACATGAAGGAAATAGAAGAATTCACAGTTATTCCTCATTTCTGACTTGGAAAATGGAATGGTTGTGGTCTACCCAGAAAAATAAATACAGTGCACCCAACAGTGCAAAATTATGGGTTTGGGTTGTAATATGATGAGTACAATTTTTGAAATGTTACATCTTAAACAGTTCCATATAACTGTAAAAATGTTGTTTAAGAAGCTGGAAATACTGGCCTGGAACTCACTACAAAAACTAACATGGGAGAAAATAGTAAAATCTTGGATTATAAGTAACTAGATCTGTGCACATACCATAAGATGAGCAAACATTTCTAATACATTTTAACTTGATAAACAATGCCTTATACATATGCAAGTGTCACATAATCACAACTGAGCCAATGATCTCTCTGTCTCTGTTTGTCTTTGTCTCTCTCTCTCTCCTTTGTTTCTGTCACTGTGTCTTTCTCTGTCTCTGTCTTTGTCTCTGTCTCTTTCTCTTTCTCTGTCTTTCTTTGTGTCTGTCTGTCTATCTCCCTCCCTTCCTCCTCTCTCTCCCAGGTTGTGAGTGTTTAACCTCCCAACAGCAGGAGATTAGGAAGATATCTAGTCTGTAGAAAAGAAAAAAAGGCAGAGGAGTACTTCATTTCAAAAATGTACAACATAGGAAATTATGTAAAATGTTACAGAAAAGTTCCCCAAATAAGACTGTCAGTGCAAGCAGTGAATCAATTTAACAACAGTTCCGGGTCATACTTATGAAAACTCCTCAAAGGAGGTAAAAGCCACTGGACAGATTCCCTGTTAAAGTTGCATGACTAGAGAAAGATTCCCTAGCGGCCACAGACAGCAGTGATTCCGGAAGTGGTGCTGAAATTCATCCTGCACAGTCACCCCTTCCACTCTCTTTTTCCCCTCACACAGGCCATGATAGTTGTGGTGAAAGCAGAGTGTGGCCCCTGCCCTCAATGTCCCATTACTTGGGGACACTTGTTGACAAAGAACCTCTTTCATGGCCAGACTCCAATCTGCTTCCTCTTCACCCACTGTATCTGGTGGCAGCAGTACTAGAACTGCTACTCTCTTGACACGTAGAGAAGAAACAGTAAAGAGAAGAAGCAGAAAAAATAGAAAGACCAGCCCAGACTGGGGCTTGTTCAAATCTCTAGGCATCTGTAGTTTGAGATATTCTTCACCTCCCTGTTTCAGCAAGATCCAATCATCTTTGGCCTTTCCAAACAATGTGTGTTTTTCTTATTGCTGGATGAATAGTTTACTTATGTCCTTTTTGGCCATTTCTTTCCATCCCTCAGGGAACAGAACTCACATGTATTGTACACTTTGTGCTCCAGTGAAGTATCATATTTAATGTGCAATGTGAACAGGCTGCATTCCAGGTGAACTCTGAATACACCAACATCCCTCGTGGTCCTGAGGCTAGCTTCATGGAGGAATGAACACGCCACAGAAGCTCATCCACAAGGAAGAGAAAACATCATCTTTTACAGATGATGTTCGCTAATTACACACAGTTCCTTTAGAATGGAGAATGTTTTCATATTCACTCTCTAGATACTGAGATTCACAATCTTGTACATGATGGATACTTAATAACCTTGGGTTAAAGTAATTCTTTGAATGAAATAAGAAAAGAAAATGAGATCTTCACTTCTGTCAGAGTGAGAGAGAGAAAGAGAAACAGAAAAAAAGGCAGAATAAAGAGGAAATATAAGACCTTATATTGGGGACCTTTAAGTGAATGAAATGCTTGGCAGAGGCCAGGGACATAGCTCAGTGGCACAGTGCCTGCCTGGCAAACACAAGGTCCTGAGTTCAATCCTTGTACCTGAAAAAAAAGTGAATAAGACTGTTGTTGAGTTACATTTGGACTTTATTGCCATTTAAAGAACTTAATAAGAGACCCTTTCTCAAATATATTCACACAACTTGTGTTTGTTATCAGCTGTCAGCCAGCATATGCAACGTCTCATATTCCTTCTTTATCTAATGTAAAGAACCAATAACCAGAGAACCAATAATCACAACTTGTCTTATAACTAACTTATAAAATGTTTGAAAATGAGGTGTAGATTGTAAAAACTACTGGCTTGACTGTCATTATATTCACATATTTTCATTAGGATATAGTTTCATTAATTCCTGGTTATGTGAAAATTCCTACATCAGTGTAAATGTTTACTAAATAATATGTTTGTGATTGTTTATTGACTGTATTACAAACATCCTGAGGCTTATCTCCCTATGATAAATATTCCTCTGGCTGTGCGCATGGCACCTCTGACCATCAAGAACCGAGCTCTGAGCCCATAGCCATCCAGAGACTATTTCTCAAGAAGTATCAAAAGAGAAGAACTTTACCCAAGAAATCAGTAGTTAACAGGCACCTCTTGATTCTTCAGATTTATCCACTTGTCTTCCCAGATATTTCAGTCACTCCTGGAAATGACAGTAAGCTGGTGCTGGTCAGAGTCTCTGCATTAGGACCAGCTAGTCAAATGGAGAGACACGGCAGAACAGCCTGCAGAGATCCATCCATGCTACATCTCCAGTGCTTTTAGATTATATATATATATAATCTAATATATATATATATATATATATATATATATATATATATATATATATATATAGCTAAAAGCTATCTGAGGAGGAGAGAAAAATTTTCCACATTCAATGTTAACTGAAATTAAGGTGAGAAAATTTAAGATATTACTAATTTTGTTATTTCTAATCAATTTGTCACTTCTTACATTTTTTGAAAAACGTGATATTTCGTGGCTACATTATTTTTTCCTTTAAGAAAAGTATACAGGGCTGAGGATTTAGCTCAGTGGTTCTGGTGCCTGTCTTGCAAGTGCAAGGACCTGGGTTCGATTCCCTGGTAACCACATAAAATACTGGGCGTGAAGACTCATGCCCAGCAGCAACCAGTGCCACATACCACAGTGCCGGGCGTGGTGGCTCACGCCTGTGATCCCAGCACTCGGGAGGCAGAGGCAGGAGGATTGCTGTGATGTGAGTTTGAGGCTGAACTCAGGGCCAGCCTGAACCACAAAGCGAGATCCTGTCTCAAAAAAGAAAAGTATACATAAAATTTAGGGTGGATAAGGTTATGGGAAAAAATGAGATTTAAGTTGTGTCTTATACTGGTACAAATCCCCATTGTGGAGTGCAATTATGATGTTTATATGTAATGTACCAATAAAGATTTCAATTTTTAAAAAGGCTAGAAGAAAAGATACTGAATGTTTTCAAGATAAAGAAATAATAAACATTTGAGTAGATATTTTTTAAAAAGTATAGCTAGACCATTGCATTTTCTTCAGAGGCTTTGAGTAAATTTAATGTTTTGTTCTTGTCTGACAAATGCATTTATTGAAATTGTGGTTTATATTTCAGGTAAATACAGTACAGAGACACAGAATAGCAGTGTCACCATTAATCAGTTTTCTGCCTGCTTTAAGTCAGAATCAAACATTCCTTTGTGACATGAAAAACCACACTCCGTAAAAGGGAGACAAGATCCAGAGAGTTTGGGGTTTTTATCACCACATCTTGTCAGATTTTTCCAGCTAAAAATTCTTTCTTTAAACGGAAACAGACATGGAACCCTAGTACATGTATTTACATGCTGGTGGTTTTATCAAGATGGAGCCTTCCTCCTTCTCCGCTCATTGAGATGGAATCCTGAGCCATTGCTTTCATTACATCTGTTTCTCTAATTTAATGATGGATGATTTCCATCATCTTGAGCTTATAATTTCTTTCCAAGCAGACGTCAGTTGACTCTATGATATGAGTAATGTTCTCCAATTCTAAAATTCAGTCTACTTCACAAAATATTTGCTACATGCAAACTTCAAAATAGAGATCATTTTTATATCCACTCCAGTTATGAAACATTAATATGTAGATGTATAAGTGTATGTGAGTACAAATAGAACATTTTATCTTTTTAAGTTTCCTAAGTCGTGGTAAAACTAAAATAAGCACAAAATTAAAAACAAAAAATATTGGCTCAAGATAATACCATGAAGAGCTCATATAAAAACAATTGAATTATTTCAAAATAATAGCCCAGGCCAGCCTTGAACTCGCTGTGTCTCTTGTATTTAGTGCGTTGTGTGAGGTGGCACAGAGGACGCATCTGCTGGGCACAACACAAAGTGCAATGAATGAAAATGTCACGTCCCACTCATTTGAGGAATCTTAGAAAAGGAAAGAAATCTGACCTCGTGGCAGTGGGAAGTACAATGCTACTGACCAGAAGTAGAGCGGAGGGGGGAAGGGCGAGAGACTGAACACATACAAAACTAAAACCTGAAGTCCTAAACATTAGATCAGCAGCATATCAGGGAATCCAAATCCTTTTCATTAGTAAGTTCAGAAAATAGAAACGTATTCCATGTGACCTAGACCTGAATCACTATTATTCTGCTATTCATATGATGCAATGGTGGGGCAGCCGTGAAAACAATTTGTAGACACCGGGGGAGTAGTCCTGCTACTTTTTCTCACCGTGGTATTTCAAGATGGCGTCTGTCCTCCCTAAGCCTCAGTTTCCATATGGCTAAATGCATAGAATTTAAAAATTTAAAAATTTAAATTTAAAAATTTAAAAATTTAAAAATTTAAATTTAAAAATTTAAAAATTTATTTTATTGGTACATTCTATGTATACACCGTGATTACACTTGATGTTGAGAATTTGTACCAGTACATGACACAACTGAATTATCATTTTTCCCTCTCCCTTGCCCATCACACAATCCATCTGCCCTATATATATAACTTTGCTTCCTTTTTTACCATTAATGTTTTCTTTCACTTCTTTATCTCTGGCCCCTTTTTGCTTTGAATATTTTCAATCTCACAATTTCTATTGTGCATTTGGGAATTCATTTAAATTTCAATTTCTCAGAGAAAATATATGTTACTTAAACATCTGTGACCTACTCATTTCACTTATGAGTATGTCCCCAGTATATGTCGATTTGAGAATAAATGATTCAAATTTATCATTCTTTTTTGGCAGAGTAATACTCCATTTTATTTAAAACACACACACACACTCTCTTTATCCAGACTCCAGTTAATGGGCATTTGGGTTGTTTCTAAGATTTAGCTCTCACAAACTGAGCTGATATAAACCTGAGTGCACATATGTCACTATGATACAAATCTTTTAATTCTTTCATGTATATAACTAGCAAGGAAATATCAGGGTCAAATGGACCTCTAATTCTAGCATTTAGAGTAATCTCCACAGTGACTAGTAATCTTCAAACACACTGGTTGCACCAGTCTACATTCCCACCAACAGTGCAGAGGGATTCCCTTCTCCCTACAGCCTTACCAACAGTTCTTGGATGATTTCCTGCTGGCAGCCATTCTTTGTGGAGTGAGATGGAATCTCAGTGTTGTTTTCATCTGCATCTCTCAGATGACCAGTGATGTTGATCATTTCTTCATATGATTCTTAGCTGTCATTACTTCTTCCTTGAAAATTGTTCATTTCAGATGCCCATTTTTGAATCGGGTCTTTAAATTTGGGGGAATTGATTTTTTTTTAAGCTCTCTATATATTCTAGAAAGTAGCCCTTTGTCTGAGAAATAGCTGGTAATTTTTTCCCCATATTGTTGGTTATCTTTTCACTCTGCTGGTGGTCAGTCTGGCTATGAAGAAGCTTTTTAATAGAATGAGATCCTATTTGTTGATTCCTTCTGCTTGTTCTTATTCTGTAGAGCTTTTGTTCATAAAGTGTTTCCCTGAGCCAGTATATGCAAAATTCTACCTAACCTGTTTTACATCAGGTTTAATATTTCTATTTTAAGGTGTAGGTCTCTAATCCACTTTGATTTTAGTTCAGTAGCTTTAGTCTTTGGCATATGAAAGCCCAGTTTTTCCAGCACCATTTGTTATAGAACTGTCTTTCTTCCACTGAGGATATTTGGGTCCTTTGTTAAAGATGAGGTGGTTTTCTATATCTGGAGTTGTTTCTGCATCTTTTAATCTATTTCACTGATCCTCTGGTTTGTTACTTTGCAAGTGCTATGCTGTTTTTATCACAATGGTTTGGAAATAGTTTTAGGATGGAGATCCTGATATCTCCTGCCATGTCTTTGTGGCCTAGAATTTGCTTTTGCTATTGCAGGTCTCTTGTGGTTCTAGATGAATTTTTAGATTATTTTTTTCTAGATCCATGAAATATGCTGTTAGTATTTCATCAGAATTGCACTGAATCTATATAGTAGTTGTAGGAGTATAGCCACTTTCATGATATTGAAGTTTTCTACCCAAGAACAAGAGATATCTTTCCATTTTATAATGTCCTCTTCAATTACCATTTACAGAATCCTGTAATTTTCAGGGTAGAGGTCTATCACATTCTTTGTTAGATTTATTCCTAGATATTTCACTTTTTGGATGCTATTGTGAAAGGGATGACTCCCCAATTACTCACTCAATGAAGCTACTGTTTGTGTAGACAAAGTCTATTGATTTTTGAGCATTGACCTTATATCCAGCTACATGAATAAATTTGCCAAATAAACTTAGCGGTTCTTTCATTGACTTTATAGGATCTTTTATATATAGTCTCACATCATAGCAGATAATGGCAATTTAACTTCTTTATTTCATATCTTTATTCCTTTTATTTTTTCTTCTTGTCTAATTGCTGTGAGTAATGTTTCCAGCACTATACTGAACAAGTGTGGTGAAAGTGGATATCCTTGCCTCGTTCCTGATCTTAGTATGAAAAGTTTCAGTTTTTGATCATTTAGTATGATGCTGGCTGTTGATTTCTCATAAATAACTTTTATTAGTTTGAGATCATTTTTTCCTCTTTTCCAATTTTCTGTATGGTTTTGATCAAGAATAGGTGTTAGATTTTGTTGAAGATTGTTACTGCATATATTGAGGTAATCATTTGGTTTTTGTCCTTGAGTTTGTTAATATAGTGTATTATGTTTATTGATTTATGTATATTGAACCATTCTTGCATTCCTGGGATGAATCCAGTTTGGTCAGGGTGTACAATCTTCCTGGTGATTCTTTGTATTCTGTTTGCCAGTATCTTATTGAAGATTTTTGCTTTTGTGTTCATTAGGGAGTTTTACCTGTAGTTCTCTTTTTTGGTTAGGTCTTTTTTTTTTTTTTTTTTTTTTTTTTTTAATCAATGTAATGGTTGCTTCCCGGAATGAATTTGAAAGTATTGCTTTCTTTTCAATTTCATTAAGGAATATGAGAAGTCATGCAATTAACTGTTCCTGGACTAGGATTTTAATTTGCCAGTAGGTTTTTTTCATTACATTTTCAATTTCATGGATTGATATTGGGGTGTTTAACATTTTATATCTTCTTTGTTCAATTTTGTAAGTTTATATGTAGCTAGGAATCTGTCAATTTATTTTGTTTTCTATCTTATTGGAGTACAAATTTGTAAAGTAGATGTTTACTATCCCTTGGAATTTTGCTGGATCTGTGGTGATTTGCCCATTTTCATTTCTAATAGCATGGATATGAGCCTTTTTTCCCCATTGTTTGATCATTTTGGCTAAGCATCTATCAATTCTGTTTATCCTCTCAAAGAACCAACTCTCTGATGCTTTGGTTCTTTTGCATCATAATCTTAGTCTCCATTACATTAATTTCTGCTCTGATCCTTATAATTTCTTGCCTATTATGAGCTTTGGATTTGTCTTACTCCTCTTTTTCTAGTAGCTTCAGGTTCAGCATTAGACTGTTTATTTGAGCTTGCTGTTTCCCCAGTATAGACATGCACTGCTATGAATTTTCCCCTGTAGAACTACTTTCATTGTGTTCTATAGGTTCTTGTATGTTGTACTAGGATTATTATTTAATTTTTAAAAATGTTTAATTTCTTCTGGGACCCCGTGGTTGCTCAACAGAGTGTTATTCAGTTTCCAAGTGTTTGTGAGGATCTTTGAATTTCTTTTGCTATTCGGCTCCAGTTTCAAGGTACTACGAAGTGATAGTATACAGGGCATAACTTTAATTCCTTTGCATTTACTTAAACATTCTCTATGAACTAGCAAGCAGTTTATTTTGTGGAAAAATCTATGAGCAGCTGAGAACAACGTTTATTCTGACTTTATGGGGTGAAATACACTGTAGGCATCTATTAATCCATTTGTTGAAAAATTTGGTTCAGTTTAAGTATTTCCTTATTAGATTTTTGTCCAATCTGTCTAGTTGTGATAGTGGGATAGTGAAGTCCCCTACTATTGTATTAGTTCCTGTCTGGCTTTTTTAATCCAGTACCATTTGTTTTTTTTTTTTTGTTTGTTTGTTTTGTTTTGTTTTTTGGAGACAGGGTCTCGCTTTGTGGTTCAGGCTGGCCCTGAGCTCAGCCTCCAACTCTCATCACAGCAATCCTCCTGCCTCTGCCTCCCGAGTGCTGGGATTACAGGCGTGAGCCACCACGCCCGGCACTGTGGTATGTGGTACTGGTTGACTGCTGGGTGTGGGTCTCCACACCCAGTATTGTTATGTGGTTACCGAGGAATCGAACCCAGGTCCTTGCGCTTGCAAGACAGGCGCCGGAACCACTGGGCTAACTCCCCGGCCCCCAGTACCATTTGTTTTATATAGTTGGGTGTACTAGAATTTGGTGCATAAATATTTATAAAGGTCATCTGTTTCTCTTGGTTTGTTCCCTGAACAAAGATATAGTGTCCTTCTATGTTTCTCTAAATCAATTTTGGTTTGAAATCTGTTTTGTCTGCAAATAGGATAGGTACTCCTGCTTTTTTGCAGTTTCCTGAAGTATGGAGAATTGTTTTCCATCCTTTTACTTTCAATCTATGGTTTTCTTTCTGAATCAGGTGTGTCTCTTGCCTGCAGCATATTGTAGATTTTGCTTCTTAATCCATTCTGCCAATCAGTGTCTTTTAATCGGTATGTTGAGGCCATTGGCATTAATAGTTATGACTGATATGGACTAATTTAACCCTGTCCTGATGTTTTCTTGTTCTTGGCTTTGATATTCTTTGCTTTTGCTCCTTTCCATCTTCTCATTCTGCCCAATGGGTTCAATCTGCTTTGTCTCATGGGTTTGTGACTTTCATTGTTTTTTGTTTTTTCCCCAAGATATTCTTTAGAATGTTTTGGCGTATAGGTTTCGTATTTGTGAAGTTTTTCAGATTTTCTTCGTCATGGAAGTATCTTATTTCCCCATCACTTTTGAAAGATAATTTTGCAGGATATTTCAGTGTAGGTTGAATGTTGCTTTCCTTCAAGGGTTGAAATACTTAGCTCCAGACTCTCCTTGCATTGAGCATTTGTGTTGACAAGTCTGCTGTGAACCTCATGGCCTTCCCTTTGTATGTGATTTTTTTTCTTTTCTCTAAATGTTTTCAATATTTCATTCTACTTTTGGATATCTGGAACCTTGGTAATATGTCTAGGTATAGCTTTTGTTTTATATCATGGCCATTTTGAGACCTGTATCACTCACTTATCTATGTGTCCAATTCTTTTCTTTTTCAGTGAAGGTTTCTGACATTATATCTGTAATCAATTATTCATGTTTTTTGTATTGTCTCCTGTTTCCTCAGTGATGTCAGCTAGACTTTTATTATTCTTCTATGTATTGTCTAGGAGCTGTTGGATTTATTTCTCATGGTCTCTTGTCATTTTCCATAAATCATGCCTTTTCTGTTTATTGGCTGCATTCCTATCCTCTAAGTATGAAATTTGGTCCTTATATTCATTTATCCTACTTCACAAACTTTTGTTGGAGTTTTTAATCACCTGTTTGAAGCTATTAAACAGGTTTCTTTGCTTTTGTTATCTCAGATTCTATTATGTTTCAACTCTTATTTAGTATTATTGGTCATATCTTTCACTATGGACAGTATCTCTGTTTGCATCTCAGAGATTATTTCTGGTTTCCATTTTCCCTGATCTACTTTTGTTACCATCTCAGACAGTTCTGGTGATTGAGCTTCAGTTTGCTCCATTTCCTTTTTTCCTGGATTCTCCTATGGTAGTGATCTTTGTATCTGGTTTTTGAAATTTTTCTCATTTCTATTCTTTTGTTCTTGCTGTTGTTATTGGTTTGATTCCTTGCTTGCTTTCTGGACAATGTTTATTTGAAGGCTTTTTCTTTGCAGTATTTGGAACTCTTAGGATAGGGCCACTGTCTGGGATGTCCTCTTTGGATCTATAATGGTCCTTATGAAATCTCAGTTCTGGCACACCATGGGAAACAGAACATTCACATTAGCTTTATTGACATAATACAATCAGTATTATCTAAAGTTTTGGGCACAGCACAGGAAATGATAACCTTTGGCAACTACATCCTGATACCTTTAACCTCTTGAGTTACATCTATGAGCATATGCCACAATTTAGAACTAACTATAAATGTATTTACAACATACAGGTCCTTCAATATAGCAGCATTGCTCTTTGAGAGTAAAAGTTCACTGTGGAGATGTGGAAATAGAAAGATAGAAAGAGAGGGAGTGATAGAAATAGCCTTAGAGGATCTATAGTGATCACATAGACCTCGAGAATCTTATAGATGCTAGAGCACAACAGAGACAAAAGGGTACAAATTTAAGATAGAACTGGATAAGGACCACCAGAAACTTTGTTTACCCTCCTATAACAATACAGAAAGAAGAGAAATTAGGGAAGACTGAAACCCCTCTACTTCAAGGTACTGATTGTGAATGGAGAAAGGGAAAGATGAAGGAACAAGAGGAGTACAATGTACCTTGTAGCAGCAGGCAAACGGAAGACTGTTTTTTCTCTCATCTGTGAAAATCAAGCAGTTGGGAGGAGAGAAAAAAAAATTGGACCAATTTAGAGATCAGAGAAATGAAAAAGAGTCGGTCAGAAAAAAAAGAAAGAAGGGCTGGGTAGTTATCTCAGTGGTTCTGGCGCCTGTCTTGCAAGTGCAAGGACCCGGGTTTGATCCCCGGTAACTACATACCATACTGGGCATGGAGACTCATGCCCAGCAGCAACCGGTACCACAACCAGTACCAGTGCCGGGCGTGGTGGCTCACGCCTATAATCCCAGCACTCAGGAGGCAAAGGCAGGAGGATCTCTGTGATGTGAGTTGGAGGCTGAGCTCAGGGCCAGCCTGAACCACAAAGTGAGACTCTATCTCAAAAAAAAAACTTAAAAAAAAAGAAAAAGAAAAAGAACAGCAGAAACAACAACAAAACAAAGCTAAAAACACTACCAAAATGAGCCTTCACAGTGTGGATCTGTTGTCTCCTATAGATGGTGGGGGCAGTAGCATGCAGATAGAAATTGATTAGTCAATTTCAGGGAGACAGCCATCATCCCTTGTCTAGGTTCTTGCTATAATGCCTGAGTTGAGCTCAGTGAGCCCCTACAGGCATGAGCTCAGCAAGAGTCCAGGATCTTGCAGGTGCAATTGACTCCACCTACTCACCAATGACTATAGTCACCAGGATTCCCTCACTCTTCCAGGGAGTGTTTTTTCAGTGTGGACTAGACAGAAACGCATGGAAGCCTCTGTCTAGGTTCCAGTACCATTGCCACACTTACTCAATGTCCACAGATAAGTAGATAGTGGCTCTTCCCCATGCAACAGTCATGTCCAGTTTGGCCCACTAAGAGATTCCAAGGCTTTCTGTTCTCACCCTGGTCACAAGAAAGGCATGGGCCTGAGCATTATTTAACGGAACTCAGGGACCTTCTTGCCACGACTCACTATGTGACAACCACCACACTTACCCAGACTGACCCACAAGGGAATGGAGGTCCCATGGTCTTCTGGTCTGGTTCTGGTGGCAGAAAAAATATGAGCCAGCGTCTCACCTGCTGGAACTCACTATGCGACCCACCACACTTACCCAGACTGGCCCCAAACTGGTAGAATTTAAGGTCATTAGCAGGCACCAGTCATCAGATATATATTTATATATCATGTTCTGATGTAAATTAGTTCTAGTCTATATACTAGATATTGTGAAATAGAAAATATTTAAAAGGAACTGGGGTATAGGGGTAAATAAAGAGTGGAAAAATAATGTGATGGTAATGAAAAAGGAAAAGCCTATGCAAATAGGGCTGATGGGTTGTGGAGTGAATGGGGGGAATGGGAAAAATCAGAATCAAATACTGTCATATCATATACTGGTACAAATTCTCAATGCTGAAAGTGGCTATGATGTGTACCTATGATGTACCAATAAAGATTTAAATAAAAAACCTAAATCCACTTTTAGTGTGTTTTTATCATATTTCAACAGAGTATACTTCATCCCCAAACTGAAGGGTAAAGTGAATAAAATCAATGTTATTCTAAATAAAATATTTAAAAAGAAAGAGCTTCGGCAAATTCATCCACTCTTATTGGAAGCCGTGTCACAACAGTTCTGAATTAGCAACCGTAATGCACACAGCTGTCAGTGCTTTGACAGAGTAAAAACCTCCTTAACCAGCCAATGCTCTGGTGACTTGACTTGAGGAACCATCATTCATTTAAATTTGATAGAGACAGTGGCACCAGTTTGAGCATACTCAAGTAATAGAGATGAGTTACTGCTTATGTTGACAAAAACGGCAAAACATTCCCAGGTCCTCTGAAGCCTAGATTCCTTAGGAAACAAGCTCCTATTGTTTCTGTGAATAGTCTAAAGGAGGAGACTGTTCAAATCAATTTCTCTTTGTATATGACAAATACATAGCCATAGTAACCCTCTGTTAGGGACGACCTTGTTCTCGAAAGAATGTTTGGCAAGGCCTGGAGAAATCTGGCTTGTCCCAAGTCAGAGGTAGGGTGCTGGCATGTCACTGGCCTCTGCTGTGTAGAGGTCAAGGCAGCGTTAAATATCTTACAATGTGTGGGACAGTCTACCACAGCAAAGGAACATCTCTCAAATGTCAGCAGGCCCAAGACTGAGAACCTGCTGTAAGCCGCGAGCTCCCTTTCACTCTGTACAGACTTTCAGGCATATTTTTCTCTGGTTCCTCTCCTCACAAATCATAAGTTTATGCTTTTTGCTCAATTAGAATTTTTTCTTCTTTTTCATATTTACTCTGTCATCTCAAATATGTAAAGAATTGAAATTTTATGAAATATTTACGTAGGGAATTATTTCTTTTATTTGGCAAGTGCGATAATTTCATTAGAAGGCCTGCTCAATGGCTTGTGTTTCCAGGCTGGCTTAAATTTCTACATTACTATGAACGTATTTTGGTGCTTTTGAAAATTCACTTGAGGAAATCAATAAACTCTCGTTTTCCAAGGTCACTTATCCGTGTGAGTTGGCGTTACCCAGGGCAACCAGAAGGCCAAGAGAGGACTTGGGTTGAGGGAGATCTGGTATTGAGATCCAAACCATGTAACACATACCTACACATATTTCAAGGTTTATTTGATGTGATTTTATTTTTTTTTTCTTGAACTATATAAATCATTTTTGCTTAGACTTAGCTAATTTTTCATTAACGTTTCCATTTTCTGGAGACCCAAATCCGTGCCTGGGTAAACCCTAAAGGAAATCTGTTGGTTTCATCTTTATTCTGGCAGAATGGCAGCGCCACCTACAGGGACCCAGAGGCATACAATGATTGGATTCATGGACAAACGTTGCGATTAACAAAATGAAAAATGGACGAGTTTACCAAACTAAACACAACAAATAATTAATAAAAACACAATGGAAGTTATTGCATTGCATTCTAATTCTTTCAAATGTGAATTTTACTAATGCCATTTGACAACAAATCATTTTTCGATTTCTAACTCCATAGAGAAATGTTGTTTTTAAAACTTGGATTCTTTTCTAAATTTTGAAAAATTAATATAAAATTATATAGATTAGATTGGTCTACAATTTCAAATATAATAAATCATCAAAATAGAATCAAACCAAGATAATCACTAGAAAACTGTTTTGTTCTCTTTGTTCATCTTCTTATCCAAAAGGCTTAGATGAATACCTTCTGTTTTTGAGGAAAAATAGAAATGTCTAGGTGAAATTTGAAACTCCCTATATTTAATGATGATGACAAATATCAACGCATGATCCTATGGCCAGTGTGTCCTTTCATTACTAATACTGATGTTGCTAACGGAAAACAAGTGCTCACACACCAGTGCAGAACAAAATGTGTGTTTTGGAGACTGTCAAGAGTCAAAAATAAGTTTACAGTAAGACACCAGTAAGTGAGTGAGAGTCTCTCCAAGAGAGGATGGGGTGGGGCCAGGGTGGAGGTAGAAGGATAAAAAAGTGTAGTTCAGTGAGGAAACTGACTTCAAATCCTGCCACATCTGTGGAAAGGCCATTAGGCTCCTGCAGGCCCAGTTCTCATACCAGCAAGAGAAGTAACCTTATAAAATCATCACTGAAAATCAGTGCCCCCCGTTTGGGTGTGGAAGAGGCATTACCGTCACTCTTGTTCACAAATGCAGTCTTCACTGATCCTGGTATAACTTTCTGTAGCATGGATTAAAACCAAACCTTCTCTGTTCCTGTCGGGGAGGAGAAGCAGCAGGAGCAGAAGGTGTTTCTAGAGTAAAGACCGGAGCGAAAGAGCACAGGGTCCCATTATGATTTAAATAGAATAAATCGTCGTCTTCCTGATGCTGACCCTCCATCCAGTCTCAAGGAAATGAGGAAGAACAGAAATCCATCCCTCTCCTCCTTCTCAATAACACAACAAAATCACTAAATGAAATAAACCATTTTCCTATTATGTAAAAGTACGTTAGTAGCTTGAATATCTAGTTTGTCATCATGAATTATGATTTGCCATATAAGTTTAATATAAAATATTTATATAGTACCATTATAACACCTTATTGTTTTTCGGGGTTTTTTTTAGTTGGGATTCTTTTTTTTTTTTTAATCTTTATTGGTACATTACATATACACATCATGATTGCACTCCACAATGGGGATTTGTACCAGTATAAGACACAACTTAATTCTCATTTTTTTCCCATAGCCCTACCCACCCTACCACCCCCCCATATATAACACCTTATTGTATACAAGCAGAAATCTTTCTCTCTTACCACTTTAAATCAATGTCAGAGTTAAAGTAATCTTTTTTGCATAATCTACATATTAAAATGTCCTATAGTTTGAAAGAGAAAACTCTTTCGAATAGAAAGTATAAGTCAGGAGGAAACATCTACCTAAGTATGGCTTTGGTATTTTCTTGGGATCAAGTTGTATTTTTTAAATGAGCTAAACAAAATTGACAGAGAACTATGATTTCCAGTTGATATATGACTCAGAACACGTTAGAAGTTGTACATTCTGGAACACTGTTCATGAAAAAGAAAATGGTATTAAATTTTTCATGCTACATATAAGAATATGTTACTATCATTTCACTTCTTAGAACAAAGTGTGTCTGAAGAAAGAAAGGCTTATTTTGATTAATTTTCTGGATTTCTTCTTTAATATTTGAGACACATGGTCATGTTATTAACTAAAATCTATCGACTTTGATTCACTCCTCTAAAATGAATTTATAAATGTCTTTTCCTTAAGCATATAATCAAATCCTTTGTCATTAGAAGAATGTTTACTTAATAGAGAATCAGTCTAAACAAAAAACTGCAAAGATTACAGTTGGCATGGTCTAGTGATTCATCTGGGATCTTGGTTATGTTCTCTATTAGTAGATGATGAACATATTTTTAGAATGGTAATATTGATAGTAGTAGTAAGAAGAATACTGACCTCGAGGGGTAGCTTTGTGTATCAGCTGAGACACACGCAGAGAATCCTAGTATAGAACCTGGAAGGACCGGTATTTAGCAGAAGAGATGCCTCAACCCTTAGAGCAACACAGTTAAATCTCAGCTCTCATCTACAAATTGTGTAGTAATGGATGTATTTTCACTCAGATTGACTCTAGTCTACATACAAGCACATAGAAGCTTAGATTCTTGGTTTCCTCTGGATATCATTTTTCTTGAGATGAATCTCAGATGGGTCAAGTCTTGGTTGTTCTACTACATCTAAAGCTTTAGAGTAAAATAAATATAAGATAAACATTTGGATACACTAATATGGATTGCATCTCTCAGTATTTATTACATTTATCCCATCTTACTGAGGATCTTAAATCACCTGAACACTTCCAACTCTTAAGTCAAATGATTAAGAGAAATAGAGTAAAAGAGAGAAAAATGGACTACAATTACCTTCTCCCAATTAATCACCAAAGGCCTGGGCCATGGAGTCACAGAGGTATAGACCCAAATGTCTGACCATAAATGCTAATATTTTCCATTTTATCATCAGATTTACAGTTTTATCTTCCTAAGATGCTAGAATAAGTAAAAATAGTAAAAATGTGCTTGAAATAGAACAAAATGAATTGTACACATTTTGTATTAATGGGCAAGCGGAAACTAAGTCAACATATAATGTATCAATCTTAAAAACTGTTTATGTAGAGGTATCCATTAGAGGGAAAAATCACTTTTCAAAAGGAAGTTCACATCAAATTCAAATTAAACAATTTTCTCATTTCATTTTCCTGATTCCTGTTTTCCATTTTAATTCTCCTTGTTTAGTTGCCTACATTTACTCAGAACTCTTAGAAATAATGGAATAAAAGGAGAAAAAGGCAAGTCTGTCATTTGGTACTTCAAAGTCAAAAACAGTATGCTAAATCAACTTTGCAAATCCTCCTTACGATGACTCATTAAATTATTCTAAAAATTATTCCCAGAGTAAGGACCAAAGAAAATGACTTTCATCTTCAGCTTTTAACTACATTGAGGATGGTGAGATACAACTCACTTCTCCAGTACCTTATCTGAGTGGTGGACAGGGAGGGAAGAAGAACTGAGTGAGGAAGAGCTCTAACCACATTCAGCTACCCATCTTCCATGCAGAGACTCATAGACAACTGATTTTGTGAAAAACAAACTTCTCCTTTGGTAGCTTTAATGAGTTGAAGAAAAACCATTTTCTGAAGTTCTAACTAGTGTTTAGAACCTAGAGTTACACAAAATCTGTTCAGTGGCTCTAGTAATTCCACCTTTCATGTTGTTTTGATTCCTTTGCTACACACACACACACACACACACACACACACACAATGACATTAATTTTTTTATGTACTCCCAAAGGCAATGGCAAATGTTTTTAAAATATGAGAGAGCAATAATAACTCCAAATGCTTATAGTAGTAAAGATATTAATACAAATCAACAGAGGAGAATCAATAATTTAGAAATAAATGTACAAAACTCATATATAGGTGGAAAATTTCTTACCCAGAATACTTGAGACCAAAGTATTAGAATTTGGGGATTTTATAATTTCAATGTAGAAATAAATTATTTTGGGGCTAGCATCCAAGTCATTTGGATTGCATATCAAATCCTGAAAGTAATTTTGCATAGTACTTTTAAGATGCCTGTATTTTGAATGTGACCTTCATAAGAGGTCAGGCATGGAATTTCTACTTGTGAGGTGTCAGTACAAAAAATTTTGAATTTTGGACATTTCAGATCTTACAGTTTTCTTAGTAGGATGTTCAGCCTTTGTTAGGAAGGCTTCGCCCTCCAGCCACAGCTACTCCTTTGTGTCATCTTTCCCTGTCCTTCTCTCCGCCACACTAGCACTGCTTACTTGTTGTACCAGTGTCTCTAGGTGTCTAGAAGTATCAAACCCCTCAACAATTCTAATAGTAGTTATTACCAAGCTCATGACTCTGGTCATGAGGAAACACAGTCTACTCAAAGGTCACACCTGAGTTTCATTTACCTACTACTCCCAAGGGGACTCCCTTTTTCTCACCCTCAGTGAGGACTCCATTGTGTCTCAAGCATGACCATAAGGGGACAGTCAGTGGGATCAGAAAGGATCCAAAGATCCTGCTAGTTATAATCCCACAGGACTTTAAATGCACTGTCACAACTGCCTCGATGTCCTGAGCTGATCCCACAAGTTTATCTTTCTTACTCATTTGGATACAAGACAAGAGCCACAGGTAACCCAGTACTGGGTCCAGTGAGCCAGAAGCTGAGGATCACTGTGATGTGTCTATGAGCCCATCCCTCCACTGGATGGCGCTTAGCAGCAGTGTCCATCAAATTCTGATCCTATCTTGAAGGACACATGAAAGGGGTTTTCCAGAGCTGCTGCAGAAGGTAGGCAGGAATGATGGGACAAGTGTGTTCTAAGTGAAAGAGAATATTTTGAGGGAGGTGAATGACAATGTGACTTTTTATTTAAACCCAAACTGTAGTTTTTGATAAGCCTTAATATAATCATCTTTTGTTTCTACACTTACCATGTCTGATGTCTCTGAAACACCCTAGATTTGATAGTTCACCAAGAGGAGAGCCTGGACTGAGCATGTGCTCACACGCATGGCTATGATTTATTACAATCAGGTGATGCAAAGCACAAAGAGGAACAGTACATGAGGCGAAGTCTGGAGAAGATCAGGTGCAAGTTCCCAGAATTCTCCCCATGGAGTCACAACAAGGGAGCTCAATTCCCGCAGCACTGAGTCCTGACCACATCAGGAGATTTTGTCATGTGGAAGCATGAAGATATGTATAACGCAGTTTTCCATTATGTACCTTTTCAGTGTAATGCATGCAGTCCATACTCCCAAGAACAGCTCTGAGTCTCCCATGAGCTTCCTCAAACACAGCGTTTCACATGTGCTCAGGACTCAGTGCTGCAGAAATTAAGCTTTATTATCTAAATAGATAAGTATCTATTTATTTTTTGAAAATCTCCTGACATCATTGAATTAGCTCAGAAAGATTTGGAGTTATCTCTAAGGAAGGCTTTAAATAATAATTCAGTTTAAAGACACTGAAGAACATCCACACGACCTTCTCTCTACAGTACACCGCTAACATTGTCCTTTGGTCATGTGTAGGCGTGACGATATGTATAATAGAAAATACTCAAAATGAAATAGGTGCAGAGGGAAAGATAATGAGATTATAACAAAAAAGAAAGGAAATAAAGTTTATGTATATGGGGGGTACGGTGGGTAGGGCTATGGGAAAAACAAAAATTAAGTTATATCATATACTGGTACAAATTCTCATTGTTGAGTGCAATCATGATGTGTATATGTAATGTGCCAATAAAGATTTCAACTAAAAAATAAATAAATAAAATAAATAAATAGTTAAGTGGATGTTATATGCAACACAACAGGGATGGATGATGAATTATAATTCCCATTTCATATATAAATATTAATGTTTCTATATTATATCCCCAAATATGTGTGAAATTCAGACTTCTAAAACAAAGTAATAAGAATTATCTTTCAGTTACTAGGTTATATAAAGATTTCTTGGGATAAAACATGCTCCATATGGAAAACAAGACTGATTTGATTTCATAAGTTTTCTTTATGTGTCAAAGGATTATATGGCATGTAACCAACAAAGAATGCATAAAGAATTCTTCCATTTCAATATTAAGAAGACAATTAATGGAATATTAACAATATAAAGTTGAACAGGTAATTTATTAAATAAGAGATGTGAGTAACATGTGAGTACATAAAGGGCAGTTCACATCATTAGCCATTAGGAAATATAAGTTAAAATTGAAATATGATACAATCATTATAATAAAATATTGTTAATGTAATGTTTAATATTAACGTTAAATACAATCACACTATTAACTCTTTGGAAATATATGTCAGGTTTCTCTAGAGAAATAAAACAAAGGAGCATATATAAATTTATAGTACAATTTTATCATGAGTGATTTTATAATGAAGTAAAAAGAATCCCCCAATCTGCCATCTGTCTGCCAGGCTGAGACCGGGCTAAGCTGGTAATGTAATTTCAATCTGAGCACAGAAGCAGGGGCTCCACCAGTGCAAGTCTAGTCTGTTCAAAGGCCTGGACACCAGTGCCCAAGAGCACATGAAGAGGGACATCTCCGCTCAAGTAAAAGCTCCCTTCCTCTGCTTTTTTTCCCCTCGGGTCCTCAATAGTTTGGACAATGAGAATCCACTCTGGAGAGGGTGATGTTCTTTACTCAGTCTGTGAACTCAATCAAGCACTGCTTTCTTCCACAAGCTCCCAATGTGTTTATCCAGAAATGGATACACAGCCACTGGGCATCCCTTGTCTGGTCAGGGTGGCACCTAACATTAGCAATCAGAGCAGGGATATAGAAAAATTCCAATGCACTGCTGTTAATGGAAGAAAAAAATTCTATAGACATTTTGGGAAAGAATTTGACAAATGTTTTCATAGCCATATGTATCTATGTATTATAAATGTCATCCTTCTACTCTTAGATATTTCTCTATAGACATAAAATATATGACCACAAAAATTACATTTGAGTTTTAATAAAAGCTTTAATCAATATAGCCTCAAACTGGAGCTAATAAAAATGTCCATTTATTTGTGAATGGACAAACTCAAATAGTGAAATATGGCTCAGAAGTGAAAAGAGAACTGAAAATGTACCTTGGTGAGCCTCAGAAGCGTCCTGACAGAAAGAAAGAGCAGAGGCCAAGCCTCAGCTGTGTGAGTACACTTCTGTGCAATTCGGAAGGAGGAAAGTTAGAGCAATGGGAAGCAGGGAGGCGGCCAGGCCCGGGCTGGGGAAGGGGAGTGAGCAAAAATGCAATTTCTGATAGCAGAAATTTACCGTAAGTAATTATGGCTGTGCTTATAGGGATATATGACTTTGCTAATATCTCTCTGTGTAAATGGAGAAAAATAAATTTCAGTTGTCATTATGTTAAAAGCTGAACATTTGATAAATTCTACCTTCTATGACTTCTTTGATGAAAGCGAGAAAGAAGTCATTAAATATGGTTTTTTGAATATTTTTATATTAAAGCTATACTGTAGATTCTTTTAGAAGAAATTTTGGTAAATGAATGGCATGCTAGCTTTGGAGCAAAATCATCTCTGCTCTTTTGCAGTTCTGCTACTTTCTATTTATAACATTTGAAAATTTACTGTGAATTTTAATAGACTTCTGAAAGACTAGGGAAAGAATTTTTATTTTTCAAACCTCTTGAGCAAAGATAATATGTGTGACATGCAAATTGCTAGATATTATATTTACTTCTTATTTAACTTTTATGTGCACATAATTCAAATCTTCTCGAGTAGATTAGAAGCACAAAATAAGAAAAGAGGCACACCCAGAAAAATGGAAAGACCAAATAATGACATCATAAAAGGAATGATAATCAGCCAAAACTGAGGAATATCTGAGAATCTCCCACAGCCACAAGTGGTCAAAAGAGTCATGATGACTGACTTCAGGTGGGATTCTGGAAAAGATCTTAAATAACAAGCAAGAAGATTTTAAACTAAAACCGAGCAAAGATAAATACACTATAGGATTTATTTCTATATCCATTAGCTAAAGGGTAGATAGAAGAAAGTGAGTGTTGGTTACTTGATAATTCTTTGCATAATGTTTTCAATCTTTCCATCTAACACCAGAATCTAGAACTACTCTACCATTAATAGATCATTGAAATTAGATAATTTTCATATTTATAAATACAGATATGGGAATTGTAAATATTTGAATAAGTAATAATATGTACTATGGAAGAATAATTCATCTTGAACAAAATAGTCTCATGTTTATCAGCAAAGAAATACTATAGAATATTAAGTATTCTAAAGAGCTTGGCTACCTCTTTGCCAGTGGTTGGTCCACTTACTTAAGTTATCTCAGAGTCCTTAAGACTCAAGGGGTGAGAAAATTTTAAAATTAATGAAATATGTTTCTTACTATTGGTACATGACCAATACCAACTATGATAGTTTTGTACTGATAATACTTTATAGTTATTATTATTAAAAGTATTTTATTTTCAAATAAGTTAAAATACTCTATCACATCAGTAAACTAAATTCAAAGCAAAGGATTTTCTTCAAGAGTAATGGAGTGATTCAATCAATGGTATATTATTGTATGTGGCACCATTATATGAGAGGTAACAAAACACCTAGCATTTCACCACTGAGCATTATATTAGTCATAATGTACACAGCACCAAAATAAGAATCTTTACTAACATAAAATTTGACTATTTAAATATTTATAGGAAATTTTGAAAGAGGAAGAACTCCTTATACTAAAGAATGTTCTTTCATTGACTCTCTTAAACTCCTGGATAATTTCTGTTACCCAGTGTACTCCTACATGAAAATTTCAGGAAAACTGGTTTTCTCTGTAGTAAAAAAATGAAGAACTGATAAGGGATATATGGAAAAATATTTCCATTAAAAATTCTTATTTCCTGTTCAAAAAACTGCAAAAAAAAATTCAATTAGAGTATTTTTTTTTCTGTATCAAATAAAAGATTCTCATATTTAATGGTGAGATATGTACTATAAGACAGGGTTTCTTGCACACATTTTTACTAGACCTGCAGGTTAGGGCCCCGAGGCAGAGACTCTCAGGTCCAGTTGGTGTAAATATCCAGAGGCCATCTTGTCTATTATAAGCGTGAGGCTCTGCTTCTCACAACTGTCATTTCGTCTCAAGGGAGGAAAACACTATGGCTCTTGGGCTACAGTTCTGGTCGCGCCTTTGATGGAAGCGTTTCCAGGGTGAGCCTGTCTCCTTCCCTTGGCTGACTGGCCCCAAGTTCCGTACAAGTTCCACACCAGTGGGGTGCAGTTTCCCTGAGCTTGACCGCTGAGAAAGTCCATGCGGCTCACTTACCTAAAAAGCTTCCAGAAAGTTCCACGGGCTTTCTTTAATGAGAGATAAATTTGAATTTTTAAGCTATTTTTTAACTTTGGTATGAATGTTATTTGTGCTTGTTTTATTGATTTATTTTCGGTTACCCCAGACAAATGTCTCATTATCTTTGTGAAACATCAATAATATGGCAAAGGAGATATTAGTCGCTAGAGATTAGAAAAGATCAAGATAGACACTTATCTTGACAGGAACCTACGGCGTGTCTAGGGCAGGACGTGGCTCAGCACAGTGATGACGGGCACTGAGTGGTCAGGGAACCCAGTTTCCAAGAACTGCTCAGATTCCTTCGATCAGATTCCTGGCTGGCTGCTGGGACGGAGCATATCCCATCCACCCTGTAAAGCAGGGAGGCTGGTTCCACTCACAGCTTACAAGGTTTCCATCCGTGGTTGGCTGACCCAAGGCAGAGGCGTCACGGAAGAAGAGTTCAGTGAAGCCGAGTTACTCAGGTCGTTGCAGTTGGATACTGAGCACAGGGGAGGGTTCAGAGAGGAAGGCAGCGCCGGCAGACTGCAGGCCCAGATCGCGACCCCAGGACGCGCTGGCTGTGCGTTTCCCCAATTCCCAGCAGCTCTCAGGCCAAGCAAGTTGACAATAAGGAAGGTAAATCTGCTAGTTCAAAGCTCCTGGTAACAGTATTTCTCGCCGAAGTAAATCACTGGGGCTAACTAAAGCCATCTAGGCTCTGCCTTCTTGACCCCAGTGCAAACATAACCTTTCTTCAAATGCTAAAATCACTGGGTTACAGATTTCTCTTCAGGTAAACTGGGCTTAGAGCTTATATTCCCTTCATGAATTCAGAATTCTGAAGACATTTAGATTGATTTCTGCAGAATCTGTGTACTAACCTAGTACATCCAAAGTTTACTATTCTAGTTCTCAAAGATTAAATAATGTTTCCTTTTCCTAATTCAATAAATATTGGACTTATTTCTTTCAAAGAAGCCGCAGTTCTAGATGATCGGGACACACTGGCCAACAAGCTTCAGAATCTACTTACCAGACTCATAAGGAAAGAGACAGAGCAACAGCCACGGAACGTGTCACAGCCACTTCAGCAACTAAGCCCTCACATCTCAAACATTTAGTTATAAAAGATGTTTCATTATTTAGTACAATTCTTTAAAGACACACCACAAATTTTTCATTGCCATGGATACTTTTTGCTATAATTTCTTACTAAAAATGGAATACATTTATAGTGTAAGAGCATTACTACAAATAAGGAAAAGAGTAGATGGTAACTGCACTCTGAAACTTAGTCCATTGTCTAACCTGTACTGGGAATGTAGTCTGTACATATATGTGGACATAATGAAGAATGTATCTTTTTCCTGAAATATGTGTGAGACAAGAAACATTCTATAAACAGAGTACAATTTAGATATCACACACATTTAAATTCAAAACACTTACAGAAGTGCTTTCACAGGTCCACGCCTATTCTTGTGACTAAATACCTAAAAAAAAAAAAAAAATGCTCCGTGCACAGCCGCCTGCTCCTTATCTTCTGGCTTTCCTGGGCCAGAGATTGATTTAAAAGATGCTTACAAATAACAAAGCTTTTAAGGCTCTTTTGGTCAGGGAGCGTCAAGATGGCGAGAAACCAAAACACCAAAGTGTCTGCTGGAAATCCTAGGTTAACAAGTAGTCCTTCATCGATGCCAGTGCTGTATCTCAAATCTCATGAAAAACTGAATGAACCAAAATTTGTCCTATGACGTCTTACATCACTGCCAAAGTGACTTTCTATTCTCTAAATATCCTTCAAGGTATGAGTTTGGGCATCTCTGAAGCAAATAAAACTGCTGACAGTTTTATTTTATTTTATTTATTTTTTATGTATCCTATGTGCAACTGATAGGAAGTTGCACATAGGAAACAAAACAGGAAGGAAAAGGAAAGCTGTGTTTTGCTTTTTTGTCTGTCCTTAAAAGTTGCTGTGTTTTTTTGTTTGATTGTTTGTTCTTTTAGAAGAAAGAATCAGAGTCCACGCTATTCTAAGTTAGATTGAAAGTGTTTAAATCGGTGTATCCTAAAAGCCAACTGAAACTTGACGTTCTCTGTCTCTCTGTGCCTGTCTGTCTTTCTCCTCTGTCTCCACCATCATGCCCAACTCTCTCTCTTTCTCTGTTTCTCCCTCTGCCTCTCTCTCTCTCTCTCTCTCTCTGTCTTCCTCTCTTTCTCTCTCCCTCTGCATCACACATTATACTTTTTTCTCTTTTTAGTGATAGAACAAAGAGAAAATGAGACAACTCAGATGATAAGCAAAACCTTATCAAGAAGGGGAAGAACCAAAAAGAAAAGAATGGCAATGAATTTAGAATCTAAATGGAGAAAAGAGCACACAGTGCAGAATGAGGATTGAAAGCCAGTCGTAAATTAAGGACTCCACTCTCTCAGGCGCAGCACACATTTTCTGGAAGAATGATTGGTGAGTATTTCATATGTTCCTTGGTATAACTGACTAACTAAAGTTCAAAGAATGTACACAGGGAGCACCTAAATAATGGGCAGAGATGTGTTTGATTAAATTTTATTTATGGACACTAAATTTGGACTTTATACCTCAGATATAATTTATACCAAAAGATATACTTTATACCTTTATGTGGAATGAAGTAGTTTTATTTTACTTTCCCCCAATAGTTAAAAATGTAAAAACTATTCTTACCTGGAAAGCCTCCAAAAGCATGCTGTTGAGCAAAATAGTTCCACAAGCCATAATTATTACATTCTTATACTGTTAAAAAACTTAACAAGGAAAAGGGCTATATAAAAACTAAATTTAAAATTCTATTGTAAATTTATTATAAATCAAACTGCACTTGATGTCATATACATTAAGTATTCATAGTTTTTGAAAACTGTTAAAAAACAAGAAAAGTATATACATGTATATCTTTTAAAAGTTGTACTTCATTCTTAATTTACATAAATAGCTCTGTGAGAGTGATAATTCAATACAAGTAAATAATATGTAGTGATTGAATAGGATAGCTAGTAATTTCTTCTCCTTAAACATTTGTTTTTTTGTGGTGGCAACCTTCAAACTTCTTAGTTCTTTAAAAAATATATATATAATAAATTGTTATAAAAATGGGTCAGTGTTGTCCTGCAGACCATGGTAGCTTATTTCTCCTGTCTAACTGTTGTCCCATCTCCCTACACAACCATCTTTCTGCTGCCTAGAACCTAGTGATCCTCCTCTTTCCTTCCACAGAACCAGCCACTGTAGCTTCTACATGAGTGGAAGCTTTGGTCAAGTCTG
>PVIR01022525.1:0-27407 GCA_004026965.1 Petromus typicus
CCAAATACATCTCCTTACATCCTTCTAAATCTGCAAAACAATGTAACAGTTTAATAAGTCTGTGTAACATGATACTACTATCTTGTGTTAAATCTGAATATAAGTAATTCTTTCCACAAAGGCTCAGTAGTACCACCATTTTTCAAAAGTCCATGTAAAAGTCTACTTTGTGATAGAGAAAACCTCTTCACTATAAACCTCTATAAGAATCAAAAATAAGTTACACATTCTTGGGGTTAAATGTCAAGAAAGAATAGAATCAAAGCAAGACTGAAACTCAACAGTAGGGATATTTTTGTAGTTCCATGTCAGCATCTAGGGCACATGATGATGAGACATGACTTTCATAGGGCTTGGGTGCCTCAATTTTTATGACTTTGCTAATTATAGTACACAAGGTCTTTTAAAATTGATTTTATTGCTACATCTTGTATATGATATTATAATCACAATCGACATTGAGATTTTAAACCAAAACAAGACACAACTTAATTCTCAGTTTTTTCTATCGCTCTGCCCATCCTACAAAGCCCTGCCCTCTATGTACCTAAGTTTTGTTTTGCTTTTCTTATCATCAGTTTTTCTTTCCCTTCTTTAATAATCCCTAATCCCTTTTCCCTTCGAATATTTTCTTATTATTTCACAATATAGCCCCACAAGTCCCGGTATCAATTTTCTGTATTATTCAGTTTTCTTATTCCCAAAACACAGAACCTGACACCAAAAAATTAAAAATTAAAGGAGGAAGAAATTTAATTTGGCTTAAAGTTTTGAAGAATTTAGCCCATGGTAACCTGGCTCCAAGACAGAAACACACACACACACACACACACACACACACACACACACACACACACACACGTACACTAATGAATCTCATGAATCTCCCAGGCAGAGCCAGAAATGGGCTTTACTGATCTTCTGAGCATTTCTTCATTTCTTACTCCTATTGAGTTGCCACATCTAGATTCACCAGCACAAAAACTTTTCTAGATCCATTTGTGGGCTATTACCTTTAGTCTAAGGTAGATATTATCGGTGAAATGCAATACAACTTGACAGGTGCGTGGTTTTTCTTAAACGAACTATTAGCATGCCAACTATTTTGACTTTTACAGCACATTTCCCAATACAGTTTAAAAAATGATCAGCTAGTGTTTGAGTTCTGTAAGCTGACACAAATCTTTATCATTAACTCATGTGGTATTTGTTCTCAAAAGACAGAAATGGAAACCATGGAGGAGGCCTCCACATCTGTCTCCTCCAGGTGGCAGTTGGATTCCTTCCCCACTGTTTTCTTCATTAAGGCTAATGTACTCTTTTAAGAATTGGCAACTGTTTTGCAATATCCAAGCATTTTTCCCCCTTAGAGGAACAGATCTGAGAATTTGTAAGGCTGATTAAGTTTTTTAAAAATAGATATGGAGGTAGTCTCATGGCCTCCAACATATTGTTCTCTGTTGCTCCACCTGAGTGCAGTTCCTGGCACGGTCTTCGGAGCTACAAACACATCTCCATTTTAAGAAAACACATTCTATGAGGAATTTGGACAAGTAGTTTGTAAGACAAAAATATGTAAGTTGTTTTGTAAAAACAAGACTATATGGACTATATGAATTTTATCTTAGAATGAAAAAACATTCCTTTCCTCTTGAAATCTTTAAAACTTAAAGAGTAACTGGTGTTTGTACGATCAATCTGTATATTTTGATGTGAGAGGTCATAAGAGCATCATACACTTCAGATTAAGAAATAAAAAAATTAAAACTAAGAAATGGTAGGACATTTATTTTTAACACACCTTCTTTTGAAACATAGAAAAAGTAAGTTTTAAAATTTCCATTCATGCATTTATTCAGTAGAAATTGCTGGGCTCCTTCCATGTACAAGGGACTCTGCTCATCGATGTAGGGATCAATGCTCTCTTCTGGAAGCACTTTTAATATGACTGATTATGTGGATGAAATAATTCTAATAAGAAGTGAACCAATGTAAGAAGTTAAAAAGATATGCTCATCACAAGGCAAGGTGTGTTCATGAGATAATTCTCATGCAAGGAAATGACTTTCAGTGCACAATCTCCAGTCTATCTCCCTTTCCAAATTCACATCCTGAGCAATTTTCTCCTCGCAAATATGAAATGAGTCTGGGTACTTGCTCCTGTGCAAAAGAACATAGCAAATGTGATGAGTTGCCACATCCAAGAAATTGTTCTAAGACACAGGGCTTCCTATTGAGCACCTCCTTCTTGCTTATATTTTTGAAAAAATGACATAAGCATAAAATCCATAAGCAACAAACCAAACTCAGTTTCCAGACAACAGTAGTGAGCCTTTGTGTGCTACCATCCCAATGACCACATAGATGCTTTAGACATGGGTCCTTTCATATTTAAGACTAGACACTCCAGAAGTCCTCACGGACTCTCCGATCACAGCTTTGCAGAAGGCTGAATCACACGTCAGTTTTAGCCTGGAGTCTGAACCATAAAAACAATGATGTAATGTTTGATTTTCTTCTTTCTTTCTTTCTTTCTTTCTTTCTTTCTTTCTTTCTTTCTTTCTTTCTTTCTTTCTTTCTTTCTTTTGTTCTTTTTTGTGATAGGGTCTTGCTTTGTAGTTCAAGCTGGTCCTGAACTCAGCTTCCAGCTCAGCAATCCTCCCGTCTCTGCCTCCTGAGTTCCGGGATTACAGGCGTGAGCCACCATGCCTGGCATTGTGGTATGTGGTACTAATTGCTGGTAGGTGTGAGTCAGCACACCCCAATGTTGTATGTTGTTACCAGGGATCGAACCCTTACCCTTGTGCTTGCAGGACAGATGCCAGAATCACTGAGATAAATCCCTGGCCCATACTTGATTTTCTTAAGCTTCTAATTTTTGTGGTAATTTTTTTATGTAGTAATAAGATAATTATGCAGAGAAAGATTCACTAATTCAAGTTATTGCCCATGAGGAACATGTCTGCTTCATAAAGGATGCATCTATAGGAAAGATAGACAGAGGCCAGGCTTGTTGATATTATAGTTTTATAATAAAATATCTAATAATTGTATAGATATTTATTTAACACAGGCTGTGCTAAATTCAATTAAAGATGTGCGGTGTACAGGGAAGCATGCATGATAAGGTACTTAGTATAAATTTGATGGTAAGCAATTATTTCTTTAAAAAATCATATTCCTTATTATAAAAAGAATGGTCTATGTGGATAGGAGAAGGAAAACATCCTTGGAGTTGAACTAGAGACTTTACACTGAGCTACATTAACAATGTTTTCTATTTTTTTCATTTGAGGCAAGACCTTGCTAACTTTTTCAGGGAGGCTTGAAATTTGTGACACTCCTGCCTCAGCTTCCCAGAGACCTGTGTAAAAAAGGTGCACCACTGTACTCAGCTGAGAAATTCTTCTTGCAAAGATGGGGAAGTACGCTCTAAGGGTCTTGAGTGGGAGTGAAGGTATAATTAACTTCTTTCAAGTGGCACAATTCCCATGCATATAAAAATGCCAATGCTTCCTCATAAATATGTATAGTAGTTTTGTTTTCTACTAGTCAAAATTTTTTGAAAGTAAAAGATTTTTTGATACCTTAAAAGGCTCTGAGGGCACAAGGAATTTTGACATGCTAAACTTATAATATAGTTGAGAATGGTTCATATAAGTGATATGATTGTCAAGAATTTTGTTCAAAAGCACTACATCATCATTCTTGATATTTTAGAGGAATCTCTCATATCAAAGAGAAAAATAATTGATGATAGGAAGCTAGTTAAGAAACAGAAAGATCGGGCCGGAAATTTAGCTCAGTGGTTCTAGCACCTGTTTTGCAAGCACAAAGACTTTGGTTCAATCCTCGGTTAACTACATACAATACTGGATGTGAAGACTCATGCCCACCAGCAATCAGTACCACAGTGCTGGGCATGGGAGCCCACAGTGCCAGGCATGGTGGCTCATGCCTGTAATCCCAGCACTCAGGAAGTGGAGGCAGGAGGATTGCTGTGATGTGAGTTTGAGGCCATCCTGAAGCACAAAGTGAGACCCTGTCTCAAAAACAAAACAAAACAAAACAAAACAAAACAAAACCCAGAGATCATTTTATCCAAGCTAATAACCATGATGGGAGTCAAGAGACAGTAAGATATTCTACAGAATTTAATCAATGGTACCATGATGATATTAAAAGAGCATAAAATGTTTAGATTTTATGTAGCCACAAAATTTTAATGAAAATGATAAAATGTAATTTAGTCATAGTAAGGACTAATAAATTTATGCATATAAAATGTTATGTATGTAATGAGAAAGTTAAAAATAATTTGATTCTATGTTGCTACAGGTTTGGTAATATATTGTTTGTACTCCTTTTGGGTAAAACTGCTCAATATAAATCATTTTGATGTTCTTGATTTCTGCCTAAAAATCCATACAGAAATACTTGCACAAGGATCCTTTTGAACATTTCTAGTTCTAGCAAAATTATAAATATACACAAAAATTGATGTTTTTTTTTTTTCAAATCCAAGTAAAGATGTAGCAAAAAATAAGAGCAGAGTTATTTCTCTTCTCATTTTCAGCATTTTTTTTTTCTCAGAAGCATAAAATTCAGGCAATCAATGATGTTAAACAGTATAACATCAGAATACTAAATAATAGAATCTATCAGTGAAGAATTGAGGGAAAATCTCCCTCTACATTAATGCTGAGGATAACAGTAAGTATTTAGACTAATCATTTCAAGGAAAACGTTCTTCTCAGCTTAACTTGGTACCAAGAAAAACTATTTCATATTATGGAAAATTCCACATTAACCACTTGCATCAAATAAATGATTTCTTGACTGTATCTTTGATGATGAGACTATGTAGCAAGATTTTAAAAATCCCATTGGACACATATAAGAATCATTTAGAAGGAAGTAAAAATGACACTCTTTTGACTGTATACACCACCTCAGACAGATAAAGAATGATTAAGAATTTTCTCTATTTACATATTATGTTGAAAAAACAATACATCAAGATGATATTATAAAAGTTGGAGTAGGCACAATGTCTACCTTAGAAGGTGTTTAAAATTAACATGGACACATTGCTTTACAAAGAACTATGAAATCAACTTCTCTCAAATACATGGCTTTTATAGTTGTAAATCTTGTGCAATAAATCAATTTATTTATCTAATTTTATTACTGTAAGTGACAAAACTTAAAAATTCAATATTACTTTGTGTTTGGTACAGCTTTTGATCCCAAACTGTGATTATCCTAATAAAAGCAAACCAGGTTTATACAAATGTGGCTGCTTTCTCAGTAGTCTAGCTTCCTGCCTTCCTCTGGTTACTATTGGACATAATTGTCAGATTTCACAGATTACCATCCATCACTTTGACAGCCATTATAACCTTATTTTGATAAGGGGCAAATATGTTCTCATCATCTTGGGTTCTTACACTTGGTCCATACTCAGTGATTATTCAGTACTCCTAACTCAGGTTTAAGTGAAAGACTGCATATGCCATATAAGACAAGTACACTTTAATTTTATGAAGGTCGATTCTTATATCAGGAGGTATTATCAACCTATACTCCAAACATCTGCTTAGGATTACATTTAGTAGATCCTAAGAATATAGACTAGAGAAAAGAAGGGAAGTTTTTTTGTGGAAAGTATTAGGATATATTTACTCTTATACCAAATAATATTGAAGATTGAGCTATTTGTAATTATTTTTGAGAATTATTATAATTATTGTAGCCTTGAGAACATAGAAATCAAGAATAAATATTGGTTAATTATCTATAGAACAAAAGCATAGGATTTAAAAACAGCAATAACAGATAAAAATGATAATATCCTTCTTTCTTCAGTAATTAAGGAGTTTCATTAAGATAAAAATAATATAACAAAATATTTAATATAAATATTATAAATCTATTTTTATAAATGTGTGACAATGAATTATTTATTTTACCTACTACCTTAAAGAACATAGTTATGCTATTTTTTTCTGTATGAAAATATATTTCTGCAAAACAACCAAAACTGTTCAAAGGTCAAATAATATTCTCTTGCCTAGAGCTTAGAAGGAGATCTATGCTTTGTTCTTAAAGAGAAAGGACAGGCCAGGAATTTAGCTCAGTAGTTCTGGTGCCTGCCTTGCAAATATAAGGGCTGGGTTTGATCCCCAGTAACTGCATACAGCAAAGCTGTGTGTAGTGATTCACACCCACCAGCAATCAGTACCACATACCACAGTGCCAGGCATTGTGGCTCACATCTGTAATCCCAGCATTCAGGGGAAAGAGGCAGGAGGATTGCTGTGAGTTCCAGGCTTGCCTGGGCTACATAGTGAGCTAAGGGTCAGCCTGAACTACAGAGCAGTACTCTGTCTAAAAAAACAGAGAGAGAGAGGACAGCTGTAAAAACATCTGCCTTTGTCATTTGGTGACTGGATTACTACTGAGAACTGCTTTATAGCAAGCACCATGCATGAGTAGTAAGTATTGAAAGAGAACAGAATCCCTTCTTCCTATGCTGAAGATACCACTGAATCACAGTCATTTATTCTAATTAGATTGTGCTTATTATTATTTACAAAATTGAACATTGGATATTTTAATTTAAAAGAAAAAGCATACCAGAGAAAATATGGTATTTACACATCTGGAGCCATTTGTTTCACTTATGAGGATATGCTGAAGGTATATCCATTTGAGTATAAGTGAAGATGTAAATGAGTTCTAGAATGTATGTTATATATTGTGAAATGGAAAATATTCAAAGGGAAATGGGGGGTAGAGGTAAAAAACAAGGGGAAAATAATGAGATTATAATGAGATAGGAAACAAAGCTTTTGTATATAATGGGTAGGTGGTAGGGTGGGTAAGGGGGTGGGAAAAATTAGAATTAAGTTGTGTCCTATACTGGTACAAATTCTCATTGTTAAGTGCAATCATCATGTGAATATGTAATGTACCAATACAGATTTTAATTTAAAAAATAAAAATCAAATGAGAATTATAAAACTTCAGAATTCTACCCCTATAGCAAGAGGTTCAATAAGAATTGCTCACATCTCTCTAATGAAATAATGCAAATTTGATGAAAATATTGATCTTTAAACAATAGTCTGTAGCAAATTCTTATTCTAAAGAAAAAAGGATATATTTAACTTCACTTGCAAATAAATATTCTTACTGAAGTATTCTGAGTTATAAATTAATGCTTCAGTTTATTTTTGAGAACATTGGAATAATATAGAAAGACTCAGTTTGAGTTTTATGGAAAATATTAATAATAAATATTTCTTAATCTGGAAACATCAGAAATTAAAATATTCTATAGAGTCTTTACACCTCTCTTGTGCATAAGTTGTAAATTAGTAATATATACTTAATTGTCATTATTATCTGTGCAATTGAACCCAGTCATAGTTGACTAAGATAATGTGCTTATATCAATATGAGATAACTAATACCACAACTCAGGAAAATAAAGGCTGCTTTATAAAAATGAATTTTACATCTGAAGACAAAAATATAGTGGATTCTTATTTTACAAAGACCAATGAAATCAATTATGTAAAACAATTAAAGACCAAAATATGAAGGACCAACTTAAAATACAAAGCAAAAAAATTAAAAAATAATGATAGAAATGACTTAATACTTAATGTACTTGTACAGTACAGTGTATACTGTGAAAATAGATGGTGATGCTGCTCTGAGACTAAATGCTTCTGCTGAACAAGGTGTAGTCTGAATAACTGTAGGTGAAAGATGAGCAGGGAACACATACAACCCATGAATAATAAACTTCTGGTTCTATCTTAAAAATATTCCTGAAATCTACAACTCACCATTTCCACTTCCAACACCAAGTTCAAGTCAGTATCATTTTTCACCTGCACACTTCTCCCCTAGCTCATTGACTGGCCCTCTGTTTCTGAATTTGCTCTGAACAATAATAGTTTTTATTATTAAATTATAATACATCAAGAAATTTAATCCCTTGACTTTACAACCACCACTGACATACTAGCTCTCTAATCACAAAGTATACTTCTTTGATTGGATATCCTATTTCTGCCATATTTCCTGATACTGTTATATTTGCAACTTCTTGTTATCTCTTTTTGATTGGCTGTTCTACAGTTGTTCCTGTTGTTCCTCAAACGCCCATATTACATGCTGACATAAATCTTTAGTTTGCGCCTTCCAATAATGACAGACATCATCATGAATATCGTTTATATTCATGGCTTCAAGAACCTTTTTTAATGATATATGCTAATCCTATGTATTTAGATAAACAATTGATTTCCAAATTTTCTTGTCTTGTTCTACTTCCTCCTGTTAGCTACCTAGTTGTCACCATCTAACAAAGGTTTTAAGTCTTATTTATAATTCATAGTTTTATTGTTTGCTACTCACCACCATCCCCTAGTGCTCCCCACTAGCTAGAATGTGAGAATCAGTTTAAGGTCCTGTATTTCTCTTATTCATCAAGGTGTCTTATTGCTTAAAACAAGCCCTACTACATGGTGAATGATTAGTACAATCTTAATTAGTGAATGAGTGTGTGTATGAGCTAAAAAGTAAATTATATGAGTTCTAAAAAATAAAAATAAATGCAGTCAGAAATTGTTAGAAAAATAATAAACAGAAATGCATTGGTCATAGAAATGTGTAAATTTACTAGAATAATACAAACTAGAGCTATCAAATTAAAAAAAAAAAAAACACAAAAACTACCTCTGCAAGAGATTGACAAAAGTAGAAAGTTGGAAATTACCATGGTTTCATGAAGCGGAAAGTCATCTTCCTCAAGGCCTATTTAGCAATGTCAGTTTGTTTCAGTCATTTTGGTGTATGGACAGGCAGTACTTTGTTATATTTATCACCTATGGCTCAGTGATCCCTTGCATTGATACTCATCTCAGAGGAAGTGTATGCGAATATATTTGTAATATTATTTTTGAGTCAACAGGGATTGGAAGTGACTGAGTTATGCATGACAAAGGAAGTGGATAAGTACAATACACAGTTATGTAATACAGAATCATATGAATAAGTTAAATATGAATCAAATGTACATTAAGCAAAGTAGACAGATATAAAAATGAATGCTGAAAATGTGAACATAACCGAAATACAATTTTAATGCAAGCAAGCAAACATGATATTGAATATTTTAGACAGTGAAGAAGGTTATAGACCAATATACTGTAGTGATTATTTGTTAAGGAAAGAGGAATGGGTATGTTGATCAAAACCAAATGCAATGCCATTTCCAATAAGATGATGAAAACATACTCTAATAAAACATTGAAGAAAAGTGCAATAAGTGGCTCCTAGCTTCCCCTCCAGGGGTATTTGTAGCTTCTACTCTTTCTTGTAGCCCTGTTATTATTAGTAGTAGTAGTAGCAATAGTAGTAGTAGTATTTGAGTTTTTGAAGTTCTTCCAGTTCCTCTGGAACAAAGTCATTGCATTACAGCTTTCACACAAAATATATAAAATGGATTCTTGTTTGCTAACTTCATTTAACTACTTCAATATTTTGAGATTATTAGCTTCCAATGATTGAAGATTATATATATCTTAGTGCTTAAAATCTGAGATAAGGTAGGAGAGAAAGAAAAATAATAAATATAGACATAGCAGAAGGTCCAATTCTTAAACAGAAAAACACATAACTGAAGCACCAGGAATTAGAGTAAATTTGAATATTTTATTTAAATTTTGATTTTGCCAATAATCTATTATAAGACAATAATACATGCAAATAATAATACATGCACTTTACCTAATATATGTATATTTATGATACATCTGTCCATATGTGTATGATGTTGGGGATGCGACCCTGCACTACTGCACCAATAAGAGAAAAACACAAGTGGCCTGAGTGAAACAATTCCCACATCTGGGGGGGAATTCGTGGGAAGAGCTCGGTTGTCAGATCTCACCCTCTCCCCTCTTCCTCCCACTATCCTTCCCCCTCGCCTAGTGCATCCTTCCATTCCATCATGCATTTTATCATCCTCCATCACTCTTTCTCATTCCCTGACTCACTCCCTACTTCCATCTCTTTCTCGTCCTATTTCACATTTTGCCTCTTAAACATATTTTTAAAGAAAAAAAATCAAGATTTTGTGTTTCTTATTGGTGTCAGTAGAATAGCTTCTTTCTCACTTAAAATTAGAGTGACATTTTCTTTCATTCTTCCATTATTTCAGGGCAGATTTATTAAAATCACTATCTATTGATTTATTAATCAATCTATCAGACTGATTAAAATCACTATCTATTTAGCAATTAAAAATAAACCTTGATTTTACTTTAAATTTAGATGACAATTTTACCTGCTAAATATTTCCTGATTCCTTGATCTAAATGTTTATCTTGAGATCAGTGTATAACATATTTCATGTGACTACTGCCTGATGACAGAATTCCAAGAGCTGTAAAGGAAATTAAATATGAAATAGAAAGTATATACACATACCGCCATACACAGTTAGTTTGTCTTGCAACCAAAGAAAAGAGAATTATCTGTCAGAAAGCAATTTGTCATCAAGGAAGCCAAAACATTTCTGTCTTTTTCCTATAAACATGAATTATGGCCTTATTTGGCAAAATTATTAAAAAGAATTTGAGAAAGTAAACTTCTTATTAGAGAATCATGAAATGAACACTCAAATTTCAGTTACAGAAATATTGACAGCTCACTCAATATATTAAAGTTCTTGCCATACACAATGATATCTGCTGACACTGTGGTTTCCTTTATCTAACAGTTTAAAAATTAATATTTTGAAATGAGACACTTTATGTTCTGTCTTGGATGGGTGACAATACATAATTTATAGATGCATCTCAATTTTCACTTTCTCTTTCTACAATAGGGATAAGCATGAGTATCAACATTATGGAAACATTAAATTAGACTAACCTCGACATGTTTTTTTATTCTGTATTCTAAGAAATTTAATTTCAACATTTAGAATAGTTACTTATATACACTTCATAGATAATCATAGCATAAACAAGCACATACCACTTTAGAATTAGGGATCCACATATTTGTCTATAATTAAGACTACTAATCCTGGAGCCCTAGATCTGCAAACATAGTCTCTGGGGAGGACTTGCTCTGAAGACATCATACTTTATCATTCTATAACTGTGCAGGACCAGAATGTTCCTCCCCAGTGCTCAGCCGCAAGTACAAAGCAAGATTCTATGAGAGAAGTTTTTTTCTACAGCGAATCTGCTACTCTTTGGACTCAAGTGAAGTACTAATGGTCTGTGCACATAAATATTGGCAAATGTAAGTCCATCCAATACTGAAAATTCTCCTGGAATCTGGTGTCTGGTTTTAAGACTGTGGAATAATGGAAACCACAAAATATCATCAAAGTCCAAGTATGCGTTCTGCTACAGTGACCTTGGGAAGGTGTAGCTGTGGGGTTGCATTGTCCTTCTCAGTGCAGACCAGTGGCCAATTTAGGAGTGAAGCTTATGGGCGCAACACAGTAAGTATTATAACTGAGTGGATGAGTAATTTCTTTCTTTCTTTCTTTCCATTTTTCTTTCTTTCTGTCTTTCTTTCTCTCTTCCTTCCACTGTAATAATATATGTCATAAAGAAATACTGGAAATAGCACATTTATTTGCTCTCACTAGAAAAAAAAAAAAAAACATGCAAAAGGTATGTAAGAACTGAAGAGAACCAAAGCACTTGCATTCATTAAATTGAAAAGAACAACTATATTTCATCTTCAGAACAATGGAATATGAGATGTTGATTACAAGGGAAATGACTTTGTATACTCCAACACTGTCTTCAGTTATGAATCAACAGCTGGTCAAATGTTAGATAACCTCATGTTGTATCTATGTAGAATGTAAAGCCATCATCAAATTGATTTCCCCAAAATGAATTATTTTCTTAACTTTATGGAACAAAAACAGTCTCAAAAGAACAAATGTCATGTGTCTGAACAGAAGAGGGCAGTTCATGTTTGTGTTTAATGGGCAGTCTGCCTAAATTAGTCTTAGAGCAGTGCATTATGGTTATAAAATATGGAATACTTTGGATTTGATGCAAGCAAACATAGAAATCTTCCTGACTTCCTCGATCATGTTACTACTACACCAGCATTGCAGAGGAGACAAGTTCTAGTTCTAGTTCTAGATTGTGTTACTACTACACCAGCATGGCAGAGGAGACAAGTTCTAGAAGACTGGGGCAGAATAATCAACTAAAGCATAGTAAATATAGGCTAGGTGATAATAAATGTGGCCCTTGACTTGCTCATAGGGAAAATAAAAATATGAAAACAAACATTACAAAATATTTTAATGAAAAAGAATAGGAAATAAACATAACAAAAAGAGAGGAAATATTTTTTAATTAGATGACTTAAAATTATCCAGGCTTTTATATTAGAAAATGAATTTCTAATGTGGTATTATCAGGTATCTATGCATACCTGTAGAAACTCTACGAAGACAAGTGACTGTTAAGCAGCATAATATATGCAGAACACTTCCACAAAGGTGTCTAGATATCATGTGAGTAAGTTGATCTTAGAACACAGTTTGGACAGGCCACACCTTAACTGTTTAGATTTAAAGAAAAGGGAAAAGTTATACCTCACTTTAGTTGTGCTGCATTTAAGGAGATATATTTCTTCTGCTGCATGACTCAGTACCTGACAAAAATATCTAATCATAGATCTCCTGAACTCCAAATAAGTAAGGGATAACAAGGTGTGAAAGCAGCGGTTGTGCTGAAGTTTCTCCAGAATCTTCACCTTAGAAGATCTTATTTCTTCTGTCTTAGGTAAATCATCAAAACAACAATCTGTTATGAATGCATAAAGAAAATGTCCGCACTGCAAAATATTTATTTCAGAGAAAAAATTTAAATTAGATTTCCTTTCAAGTTTTAGTCTGCTTTTGCATTTCAATAGCTTCATTCATACACAATTTACCACATTATTCAATTCAGTGATTTTTTTCATGTAGTCACACAATACTTATCATTATCTAATTATATGTTATGTCATCACATCATAAGTTTTGTTATCATTTTATTTTAAAGCAATTAAATATATGTGGTAATATTATAAATGTAGTGATTGAGAAAAATAAATAACATTTATTGATTTATGTATGTTGAGCCATCCTTGCATACCTGGGATGAATCCAACTTGGTCAGGGTGTATAATCTTTGTGATAATTCTCTGTATTCTGTTTGCCAGTATCTTATTGAAGATTTTTGCATTGATGTTCATTAGGGATATTGGCCTGTAGTTCTCTTTTTTGGATGGGTCTTTTTCTGGTTTTATAATCAGGGTAATGGTTGCTTCCAGGAATAAGTTTGGGAGTACTGCTTCCCTTTCAATTTCATCAAAGAGTTTAAGAAGTAGAGGCACTAACTCTTCTTTAAAAGTTTTATAGAATTCAACAGTAAAGCCATCAGGTCTGGGGCTTTTTGTTGGCAGGAAAGATAGCCTCTTTAACAAATGGTGCTGGAAAAACTTGGCTTTAACCTGCCAAAGACTAAAATTAGGCCTACCTCTTTCACCATGTACCAAGCTAAAATCAAAGTGGATAAGAGACCTAAATATTAAAACACACATTCTGAACCTGCTGCAAAACAGGTGAGGTAAAACTCTTGAAGACATTGGCTTAGGGAAAACTTCTTGAACAAAACCCCTATAGCATAGGAATTGGCAGAAGAAATCAACAATTGGGACCTCACTCTTTTAAAAAGCTTCTTCACAGCAAAGGAAACCACCAACAGAGAGAAAAAGGCAGCCAACAATGTGGGGAAAAAAAAAAAAAACAAAAAACAAAAAACTTTACCACCTGTTCATAAGAAAAAGAGCTAATATCTAGAATATATAAAGAGCTTAAAAGAATCAGCCCACCCAAATTTAAAGACCCAATTCAAAAATGGGCATCTGAAATGAACAGATATTTTTCAGAGGAAGAAGTAAGAGCAGCTAAGAAGCATATGAAGAAATCTCAACATCATTAGTCATCAAAAGATGCAGATGAAAACAACACTGAGGTTTCAACTAACTCCACAAAGAATGGCTGCCATTTCAGAATTAGCAAGCAACAAATGTTGGAGAGGCTGTGGAGAAAAGAGAATCCTTCTCCACTGCTGGTGGGAATGTAGACTCGTACAAGCTCTGTGGAGATCAGTATGGAGATTCCTCAAAAAAATAGGATTGGAGGTCCCATTTGACCTGACTATCGCTCTGCTATTAGGCATAATACACAAAGGAATTAAAAGAGTCATTTCACAGTGACATATGTGCACCCATGTTTATAGCAGCTCAGTTTGTGATTGTTAAGTCTTAGAAACAACCAAAATGTCCATCAACTGGAGACTGGATAAAGAAGATGTAGTTCTTTTATAGAATGGAGTATTGTTCTGCCATTAAAAATGATAAGATTGAGTCATTCATACTCAAATGGATGTACCTTGAGGCTGTCCTCATAAGCGAAATAAACAGGTCACAGATGTGTAAATATCTTATCTTTTCTCTGGTATGATAAAATGAAGTTGTAAATGAGTTGTACTACGTATAGTTGATATTGTGAAGTAGAATATTTAAAAGGAATGAGTGTAAGGGTAAATAAGGAGTGGAGAATGAATGTGGTAATAATAAAGAAAAAAGAAAACAAAGATTGTGCATATAGGGGGTGGGGGAATGCAGAGTGCGGGGAAAAGGGAACAGATGAGAATCAAGTCATGTCATATTCTGGTACAAACTCTTAATGTTGAATGCGATTATAATGTGTATTCATAATGTACCAATAAAGATAATTTTTAAAAAGAAAAATAAACCACATTGAAAACATCTTCAAAATATGTATGGGAATCATTATTATTCAGAAAATTAACAATCTTTTTACACACTGACTTTCAAGAGAACTTTAAGAAATTTAAACCAGAGAAAAAGAGAAGCATCCTGTGAAGGTAAGTTTGAAAACAAACTCATGTCTGAGTTCGTTTCCTCCATAATGCAATGGAGGGAAGCAGCTTTTTCTCTGTAAGTGGAGAAGTCATGACAGGTATTCCTACATACTGTAGAAAGAAATACAAATGTGAAAAACAAGATATGGGACAGTGCAGGGAGAAGTAGTACATGACTATACCTAATGATGCTTCCTTACATTTTGATGCCAAAGACAACTGGTGCCTCTCCTGGCCAGATGCATGGTAGGAAGGTGAACCAGGAATATGCACAAGGTGGCTGTGTCAGACACAGCCTGTTCCAAGCAGGATGTCACCTTGATGTTTCCTGTCTGCTGGCCAAGTGATGTTTTGAGTGTCAGACTCTGATTCTTACAAAACCCAGTAGAAACTGATGCTTTGGACAAAGACAAGATTCTAACATAAAGTCAAAACTAAGAGAAGCAGCCTACAGGGCATGAAATTAAAAAGAGTTGGGGATTAGAAGGTGAGTCATGCACTGAAGATACCAAAAGGTCCGGTACGCTGAAGTTCATGGAATTGACAGTCACCAGAAAGAAAGACTCTTCTGTTTTACCTTACTAAAATTCATTTTTATTTTGGGGGATATGTGAAAAGAGAAGACAGGACCCTTTTGTTGATCCATGTCTTCAGCTCTTTTTATTTTGTGAAATGATTATGGCAAGTCTCAAAATTTCTCAGGCTGGGATCAAACTTATTACCCTCCTGCCTCAAACCCCAGAGTGCTGGAATTACAGGTATATTCCACCACTGTAGGCTGCCTTTCATATTGTTCTGTTTCAGTCAGCAGTTCTGAAATAGTACTTTGTATTGAATTCTCCATATTCACTATGCATATGCCATATTTGGAATGGAATGTTCTTGTGGCAATGCACATCACTGTTTGTATTTTAAATTGTAATTTTCATGACAATATTTTAATATCTAAGAAATTGTTATAAATTTGGATTCAATTGCGATGTATTTGTTGAACACATAAGACCTGTATTTATTCATTAAAGCCATTTAAAATTAAACTACTCTGTAGAAATTACTTAAAAATCAGAGAAAATTAATAATTGGCCATAGATAAAATGTTGGATGAATTTTATTTTATTATTATTATTATTATAGATTTTTTGAGACAGGGTCTTGCTTTGTAGTTCAGGCTAGCCCTGAGCTCAGCCTCCAACTCACATCACAGCAATCTTCCTGCCTCTGCCTCCTGAGTGCTGGGATCACAGGTGTGAGCCACCACACTCAGCACTGTGGTATGTGGTACTGATTGCTGCTGGGGTGAGTCTCCACACCCAGTATTGTTATGTGGTTACTGGGGATCAAACTCAGGCCCTTGTGTTTTCAAGACAGGAACCGGAACCACTGAGCCCTGGGTGAATTTTAATCTGTCATCAAATCCAATTCAATGGATTCACTAAAATGTTAAAACAGATGCATATCTACCTTAAAATGAACTCACACAAACTCTTTAAAAAAAAAAAAAAACACTAACATGAAAATAATTATATGCATGTCTTTATCACTTTTCCTCAGCTCAGTTGGGGATACTTTATTTGTAAAGGAATCAGCAAGCCTGTATCAATAGTCAGTCTTTGCCAATATGGCAAATATTTACTTCCTCTCATCTGTGGTCAGCATCATAACCTGTCATCCTGTTAGGTTATATGATTGATCTCAGTCCCCTGTGTCATTTATACACTGAGATTATTTCTTCCCTTACCTATATATATCCTACTTTTATACTTTCCATTCTCATTAAACTCATATTTGAAAATAAGTTTTAATACTACTATAGCTCCTAATCATAGCTATTATGTTAGATATCATTGTAAATATCTTAGACAAGCAATAAAAAAGTTAATTATTATTTTTAAAAAATTCACACTCACATGCAAAAATAATCTGTAAGAAACTAGTTATTACAAATAAATATAAAAAACTTAGAGAGATAATCTGAATTCAAATCCATTTCTTTTACCTTTTTGTTTTTCCATCATAAACTTGATTCAAATCAGTTAGCTTAATATAGCCAAAAAACTTTACTTCTAATTTTCCTTCCTGAAGATTTGCCAAGGCTGGAGCATAAACAGAACCCAAATAACTGTGACTAATTCTTAAGGTTATAAATCAAATTATAAATTTATAAATGAAGAGGTCTGAACCATAACCCAGCCCCTTTCCTGCCATTTAGGTTGCGTTCCTGACCAGGGCCTCAGCGGATGCAGACGATTCTGTCTCTGACCTCCAGATTTTCCTCACCTTAGACAATGATCTACGTCCTGCTTCCGCCCTTGGGGCTCGTGTTTCTTTAGCACACTCTACTAATGACTGTCTTGATTCTATCTGGGTCAAGAGCTTGGATGTCTATACAGGAAATTCTGGTGGTCTGGCCGAGTGGAGAAATATAGCTAGGGCTGTGGTGCAACAGAACAGACCCTGCCCTTTGTCTGTGCATTCGTCTTCCCTGAGGAGCGGCACGATTATGGACAATCCTGAGCAGAACAGCTGAGGGCATGTCCTCAGAGACTGCCTCTTACTCTCTCTCTAAGGGTGCAATGGGGGCGCTTTACCACTTAAGTTCGTTTTTCCAGCGCGCTTCAGAGCATACTTCTGAGCGTCGGTGCGAGTTATGGAGGACGATTTTGGGGTTTGTATACTTCCTGGTTCCTTCTTCTTTGTCTCTGTTCCCCTATCTTTCCTTCTGACCCTCATGAACTAAACCACTTTGTTCCACTATTTCTTCCACCATAAGATCGGGGCTTTTTAAAGTCAGATAGATCGATCGTGAACTGGATCCCCTGTAGTAGTGAGGTATGCCCAACCTGTCCTTCTTCGGACTGGAGGTGGCCTCATTGTGTCGTATTGATGGGAGATGAGAATAATACAAAGAAGTAGAGGCAAAAATCCAGTTTGAGGGTAGGATTTTACAAGAATTCCACCTTTCAAAGGGCCAAATAGTCCCTTGATCATGAATACACTCGTTTTAATTCAAGCAAAAACACTAATGAGGAGTTCTTTCATCATTAAATAACAAAATTATTTCTTTTTACATTTACCGTCTTTTCCCCACTTTCTATTTTTTTTTTAATAATGATGCGACACAAATTATGGAAAGGTTGTTACCATAGTCAAAGAAGCTAAATAATGAACTAAATTGATGTGACTATTCATGAACAGGTTATGACTAATGAATTAATATTAAGAAAAGACAGCTAAAACCAAACCGATGTGAACAAAATCCTCATGAATCCCTGATTTTTTAGAGTAAGTCAGAACGAGTGAAGACAGATGAGTGATACGTTCTTACAAGACGCTGCTATTACATTCTCCTCAGGTATGGATGGTGAGAGGAAAACACACCTGACACAAATGTCAAGAGTGGAGCAATTCAGGTTTTTCTATCCCTACAGCAGTGAGGAGACAATGACATATGAAAATGTATTGACTTTAAAGAAGAAATTAATTAAAAATGAGAAATTCATAAACGTGGAGGCTGAAGAATTCTCCAGGGTCCCTGCCTTCCTGCAAAGTAGAGTTTCTTCGGGTTCTGTCCCTGAGTGGCACTCCTTCTCTGCCAACTCAGTGTGACTGAAACAAATGCCACAGCCAGCTCTGTGGTTTGGCTGGGATTTTTTTTGTGGGTTTTTGTTTGTTTGTTTGTTTGTTTTTTACTACCTGTTCAGGTAATCAGTCAGAAAACAATGTGAAATCCATTGCCTCTGTCAGTTAAATTAGGTCAAAAGTGTAACAGCAACGGGAAAAAAAAAGATCAGACAGTGAAGCAAAAACCCAAGACACCGGAGCACCTTATGGTACGAGCAAACAATTCACTGCACAATTTCTAGAGAGAGTAAGCTCACAAACTGTTAAGTACTATTTTCCTTTGGGTAAAATTTTAATTAAAAAACCAGCATGGATGCAGATTTCAGATTGTCACTATTGAAATAGCAGAGAAAGCTGTTAGAATTTTAAAACTACATAGTATATGATTTAAAACTATTTTTGCATGCATTTAAATGTGATTTTGTGAAAGTGCCTAAGAACACTGTGAAACAATAGAAGTTGAGGATGAAGTTAATCTCTGGGTGGCAGTATGGGAAAGTGTGAGATGTTTGTTCCCACAGGTTTTGGTGAGATTGGTCATTTCCTGACCAAATTATAATGATAATCAAGTAATTTTACAATGAATTTACTACTCTCTCATTTGAATGGTTTGTTTCTTTGTGAAATAATGATTTAATGAAACAAAAATGTTCAGCTATCTCTGGGAGATTTTAGGAATTGACAAAATTACAGAAACTGACAAAGAAAGCCAAAACAACAAATATAATACAAATGGCTAATTAAAATTCTTTCCTGCAAGGATTGTAATCTCTGGCATTATTTACAAAACTGAGACTTGTCAAATGAAAAATAAACTTCCAAGGACTTGAAGAAACATAAAAATACATGAGTACTTACCCAATTCTATTTTACTTTTATATGGTTTGTTTACAAATAGTATATTCAATTCTGGAAATAAACCACATAACTGGATGAATAAACATAGCATTTATTTTTATGTTTCAGAAAGTTTCATTATTATGCCCAGAACAATATTTATCATTTTAAAAAGAGTGATGTGTCAGCATGGAATTCATTGTATGCGTAATCTAGAGCATTCTTTCTTATTCCTTTGATATCTCTGCTAACAAAAGCATTTTACACAATGGAAAGTGTAGGTAGCCTGAAATTTATTTATATGAATTATACACATACATAAAGTAGGCACACAGATTTATGCTTTGTGTGACCCTTTTAACTCTCTGTACTTGTTGTTAAGTTGTATATTTTTCCATGGAAACACGTAACTCATGAGAAAATGACTAACATTGAAAACTCAGTTAAGTCTCAAAAATAGGCATTAGTTCTCAGACACGACTCTCCTTTTGGGAAATCAAAATTTTTATTGCCAGATAAATTAGTGTTTCAAATGTATGAATACAGATGCTGTTTGCAAATGTGTCACAATCTGTCTCCCAACAGAAGAATTTATACTGTATACAGTAATAGAAAACAGAAAACTGCATATTTCACTAAATTGCAGCCGTGTGTAGGTGATTTATGTGATTATTTTTTGTCAGTGAAACATGTAGCAAAAGACCCATGTATTTCACAGAAGTACTGTAAATGGATAACAATGCATTTATTTTTAAACTTGTTCTACATATATTTTACAAAATGCATAATGCTCATATTGCATTACAAATTATCATATTAAATCTGTTCAGTGTAATTCCATTATTTCAAAAGTCAGTTTAAATTTAAAATATTGAACAGAAGTATAATGTTCAATCTTACAAGAGTATTCCATATGCTTTTCTATCTAAGTATCTTTTATACTGTGAGACTATGTCAAAACACAACAGAATAGATTGCAAATATATAAAATATATTATGGAACTGATTATTATTGATATCTAACCTGGGCAGCGCAATTCGAAAAAGAAGCCTGGGATGGAAAGAGAACTGCTTAAATTTTACTTAATTGTCTATATAAACAGGGTCATATGTATAACTCACAAAGTTATTATGGTATAAATCTTTCATATCCTGTGTTATTATGTTTTGGAAAAGTTAATTCTATCCATGCTATAATGTCCTAGAGTCCTGGCTAATTAAAACACCTTCATTAGTTGATAGCGTAGGCTAGAAGATAAAAAATTTTTTTTAAAGAATTCTCAAAATATTAAAAGATGAAATTCATGCCACTAGGACACCTAACCAACCTCACCAAGATATTCCAGGGTTATGGAGCATTATGGTGGAGTCCAATGACAAAGTCATTTCTTGAGTTTAAAAAATAGGCCAGAATTTGTACTTTAAATCAAATTGAAGTCGAGCTTTCAAAAATTAATTATTAATCTGTAGGTTGAGAGGAAACTTTCTGGGAAAGCTCGAAGAATAAATTGAGTCATAAATATTTCTTGCTCCCATATCTAACAGAATAAATTAAAAATAGTAGTAAAGGGGAAAAGCACCAGTATCATCCAAATGAGGAATGGTTCAATTTCATGCCATAAAACTTCAAAGGCCATAGCAAAAGAAATAGAAGATTCTAGTTTTAAGAGACAAGGCTTATTGTTCAAGCTAAATTCCAGTCTCTACATGAAGGACTAGAAAGCAAACAAAATTGAAATAAATTCCATAATTGCCCCCATCAGACAAATTACCAGGATTTCTCATCTTTTCTTTCTGTTCTGGAGAGGACAGGTAAGACCAAATGGAAGAAACTGATGTAACCGGGGTGTAGCCAACCTAATTTTACATTCATGGCTGGAAGTATAGGTTAGAGAGCATCACAATTAAAAAAATAAAAGAAACAATTTATAATTATGATTTCCTCTAAGGAAAAAAAAATAAAAATATATGGTATTCAGGGTGACATCAGCAAGATGCAAAAAGGTTCTGAAAACTCCTTCCAAACACAAACATGTTGATTCAGGAACCAAGCAAACTATGTCAGAAATCCTGAAACAAATAGAAAGATGTGATTTTCACCTAAGATCCAGTTTCTACAGCCTGCAGGGAACCTTTGTTGCAGACTTGGAGATGTTCATTTGTACTAATATTATTTTAAATATATCATGTTATTTATTCTATTGGTTTAGATTGTTGTGTGTGTGTGTGTGTGTGTGTGTGTGTGTAAGAGTATAATGAGACCTATAGATATGAAACTGAATTAATAAAAATCAGTAAGAAATTTCAAGACACCTTATCACTAAAATATCTGTCCATGACACAGGACACACAGTAAGACTTACAGTTTTGAGAAAATATAGTTGGTACGTTCAGCATCCGAACTCTTCTGCAAATAGATGTATGTGATGTATAATAACATAAAATAGATGGAGAGACATTACAAAGTAAAGTTTTTGTATTAATTTAATTTCTTGAATGTTCACATCAACTGTTTCATGTTATATAAGCTCCATGGTACTAAAAAAGAGAATTTCTACAGAAGAAAAAAATCAATAAAATGAGTAATAGTTTTTGAAAAAATAAACATAGATGACAAATTTCAGTTAGAGCTACTAAGAAAGGCTATTAAAGAAAATAAAAATGAATGTGGAAATGTAACAACCAATGCCACAGAAATAAAAGTATCATAAGAAGCTAACATCAGCAATTCTGGCAGAGTCAGGAAGATTGCTGTGAGTTTGAGGCTGGCCTGGGCTACAAAGTGAGTTCAGGGCCAACCTAAACTACAAAGCAAGATCCTGTCTCAGAAAAACAAAAACAAAAAAATTCCCCCACAAAAAACAAAACAAAACAAAAAAACAAAAACATCAACAAATTTAATGACAAATTATCTACCAAGAGTGAATCATGAATAAATGGAAAGTGGAACAGTTCTATATAATTAATATGGAGATTGAATTTGAAAGAGAAATCCTCCCAATGAGACAATGTCTGGGCCCAGCCGTTGTGTCCTGACAAACATTTGAACAACAATCAGAAGTTATGGGTGATGATGGTTGAACTGCCTGCCGAGGATTCATCCTGAAGGCAGGTCACAGTAGTGAGGAGTCATCTTTCACCTTATGGAGTCACCTGGTAAAATATTAATATGAATTCATTTATGCCAAAATAACTCAGCAGAGTTCTTTCTTAAAGCTGTTAAGAGAAAGAGTACAGCTGAACCTACAAGAAGTGTTGGAAGCCTTACTCTCATGTGGTCAAGTGACTGTATTTTGTCAATGGCCAACTGATATATGAAAAGATGCTCTGCTTCAGTAATCATCAGGAAATGCCAGTGTATGCCATACAAGATACCATCACACTCACGTTAGGATGGCTTCCATTAAAAATCAAAAGGAAACTGTTGTTGAAAATGAGAAGGAAGTGGAATGCTTGTGCATTGCTGGGCATGTACAAAGAATCCAGCTGTTATGGAAAGAATGTGGAAGTTTTTCCAAAAACTAAAAAATAGAATTACCATGTGAATTACCATGTGAATTAGCAATTTCACTTCTAAGTATATAACCAAACAACTGAAAGAAAGATGAGAGATTTCCATACTTTCCTGTCATTCTGATGATGCACTATTCATAGCAGACAAAGTTGAAAACAACATATCTATCAGTTGACAAATGGATATTAATCATGGGATATACATACATAGTGGAATATTACTCAGCTTTTAGAAAGAAAATTCTGCTATATATGATAATGTGGGGAAACTGTAATTACATTATAGTAAGTAAAATAAATCAATCACAAGCAAAAATACAGCATCAAGCCATTTAAATGATCCAAAAATTAACTCCCTATATGAGTGGGATAGCCGTTGTTTGGCATTGGAGGGGATAGTACACTGTTGAACATAGGCTCATTTAAGAAAGCAAGTTCTATGTTTCTGCTGTAAAATATGTTCCTACAGTAAAAATATTATATCATACAGGAACTTTTGTTTAAATAATTGATTTCATGTTAAGTGATCTTACACACACACACACACACACATACATGTTAAATAACAATTTAATATGAATTTAACATTTGAAAAGAATGCCTAACTTTACAATATGCAAAGGGACTAGCACACATAATACAAAAGTCAGGAAAATTAGAAAGGAGTTTTTCTCATACTTACTAAAACATTTTATGTGAAGATTCTCTTCAACTTTTTTCTTACATTGCCTCTTGTATTCACTCAATAGATACTATTCATCACTTATTCACACTAAAGACCCTAAATATCATAGTAACATCCAGTATTCTAACTGAAAGGGACACATAGTCAATAATAACAATAATTATCAATTACTGAGCACCTACACTAGATAACTGTGGAGAGGCTTTACACACATGATCTCATTTACTTCCTACTGCAACATTCATTTTAAACTTCTTTAAATTGACTTTATTGGTACGTTTTATACATACATTATGATCACACTCAACATTGAAAATTTGTACCAGTACATGACATATCATGATTCTAATTTTCCCCATTGCCCTGTCCTCTTTACATTCCCATCCCTGATATACACAAGCTTTGTTTCTTTTTTAACCATCAAGTTTTCCTTCCCCTTCTTTACTTTCCCCTAATTGCGTTTTCCCTTTTCCTTTTGAATATTTTCATCTTATCTCACATTACCTATTATGTACTTTGGCATTCATTTACACTTTCAGTTTCCTTTTCAGAGAAAAGATACAGAAATTACCCATCTATGACTTATTTATTTCACTTTTGAATACAACCTCAGGATATGTCCATAAATACCAAAATTCATATTTTTATGGCTGAGTAATATTCCATTTTATACATATGTATGTACACACACAACACACAATACACAAATACATAAAGAGATAGGCATTTGGGGTGGTCCCAAGGTTTAGCTATTCCACCTGAGCTTTTATAAACACAAGTGCACATGTGTTGCTGTGGTATGATTCTTTCATGTTTACAAATAGCACAGAAATATCTGGTTGTCAAAGGGAACCTCAAGTCCTAGTGTTTTAAAGAATCTCCACAATGATCTTGCAGTGGTTGTACCTGTCTAATTCCCAACAAAGTTAGAGATGGGTTCCTTTCTCCCTGCAGCCTCACCAGTATTTGTTGCTGCTTAGTTTAAAGATAGCAGCCATTCTTTGTGAAGTAAGATAAAATCTAAGTGCTGTTTTCATCTGCATCTTTCAAATGACTAGTGATGTTACACATTTCTTCATGTTTCTTAGCTGCCTTCTTCATCTGAAAAAAGTCTGTTCATAGTAGATGTCTATTTTTTAAATGGGTCTTTAAAAGTTGGAGGTGATTTTTTTTAAGTTCATTGTATACTTTAGATAATAATCTTTTTTTTTTTTTTTTTTTTTAGGTTTTTTGAGACAGTGTCTCACTTTGTAGTTCAGGCTGGCCCTGAGCTCAGCATCAAACTCACATCTGCCTCCCGAGTGCTGGGATTACAGGCTTGAGCCACCACACCCAGCACTGTGGTATGTGGTACTGATTGCTGTTGGGCGTGAGTCTCCATGCCCAGTATTGTTTGTGGTTACCAGGGACTGAACCTGGGTCCTTGTGCTTGCTGGCCAGACAGGCACTGGAACCATTGAGCTAAATCCCTGACCCTCTAAATAATAATTCTTGGTCTGAGAAACAGCTAGCAAAAATTCTTTCCCATATTGTAGGTTGTCTTTTTGCTTTGTTGGTGGTTTCTCTTGCTGTGCAGGGGATTTTTAGTAAGATGAGATCTCAATTGTTGATCCTTTCTGCTAGCTCCTATGCTGCTGATATTTTGTTCATAAAGCCTTTCCCTTCTGAAGTAGGTACCATAAGTCATGTTTTACAGATGAGGAAAGGGAACCCTAGTGTGCTCAGGACAATTTAGCAGGGGCTGGAACTGAATTAAACTCTCCAACCCACCAGCCTTAAGTGAATTCATGACAACTGCTTCAGAGGAATGTTACAAATGGGTTCATCTTTTAGATGAAAAAGAATCTTTTAGATTCTTTTAGAATGTTTATGTCTTTCTATCAACCTAGCACATTTGCGATCTCTGGAACAAAGATATACATAATTCCTTACTGATGTATAACAGATGCAAAATTAAAAGATAATTCAAGAAACTAGATGTGTGCTAACCTTAAATCCTAGCTGTTTTAGTGGGTCAAGGAGAAGGATCATTTGAGTCCAAGAGTTCTAGGGAAGCCTGGTCAACACAGTGAAATTCACCACCTAAGGAAGGAAGTGGGCTGAGGAGGGAAAGAGGGAAGGAGAGGAGGAAGGAAGAATTCAAAATCTCACTTATTAAGGAATGAGAGGTAGCCAGGGAAGCCTCTACCTGTTATGTGTTTAATGTTGTAAGAAGAGTCATACCCGGGACACGGAAGAACTAAAAGTCATTGAGGACACAGTACCCTCTGCACTCTGAGACTCAAATCCCACCACTCAGGTACAAAGCAGGGCTTACATATTCAGTACACTGGCAGTTTCCATCTGCGTTAATGAGTGAATCATATACATGTACCTTCCCTGGGAGTGGATGTGTTATGGCTGATTGTGACATTGACTCTGGAGCACTTGTTTTGGAAATCACACTTACAGAGCCCCTTGACTGCATTCTCAGTGTCTTGCCTGTCGAGTGTCAGAAAACTGAGTTGTCAACACATGGCACAAAAAACTTAAAAGTCCCTAGGTGAACAACCCTCCATGGAAGTTTCAGCTTCAGAGCACAGAGGACAAACCGATGCTCTTCTCATGGGACCTGTGAGTTGAATATAAAAGATCTAGAACAAGATGGAAGTTGAGGAAGAGGTGAACTACAGGGGAATGAGAGGAGGGGGAGAACTATTGCATATATTATAATAAGTAAAATTCAGAAAGTTAAGTATTTTTGAAGAAAATGTGATCAAAACCTGAAGAAAATTTCTTCAGTACTTCATAATTTAAATAGAAGTAATAATTTAATACAAATCTTAAAAGCACAGTGTAAACAAAAGAAAAAACAGAATAAAAAGAATAATAAAGTGAAGAAAAGAAATTTGATGTAAATATATAAAAAGTAAATATATATTAGAAAAAGCTAGAGACATTCAGAGTTAAATTTCTGGCACAAAGTACTAGAGATGAAAATAGTGAATATTCATGAATATGTTTGAGGAACTAAGGTAATTGTGAAGATGCTATAGATAGGAGGGATAAATCCAGATAACCAGCCACAAAACTGAAAAGACTAAATATACATCACTTAAAAATTATTACAGATTAAAGTGTTGCTACAATTTAAAATACTACAATTGACATTATGACAGATGAGGAATGGAAAAGGCTGTACCATCCATATTCAAATTTATGTTATGAATCCTGAAAATATTTTTGATAATAAAATGTATTCCATCAAGAGAAAACATAATAATAAAACAGAAAAACTCTGAATATTGGAGAAATAATGATTTAAACTAACCAAGGGTATTAGGATTTTAGGGAATATGAATGTTTAAAATAGCATCATTAAATATTAAAATTATCTGAGATGTAAATAACTGAACTGATTTGTAGGTGAAAGTATGCAAGAAAATCTAATATTCTCTTCTTTCCTAGCAGAAGTCAAGCAAATAACTAGAATAAAATACCCAAATAAAAACTGTTATTTTTTAAACAATTTTTCCACCCATAAGTGAAAATTTAAGTCAATATTATTTCTTTTTTTTTTTTTTTTTTTAGGTTTTTTGAGACAGGGTCTCGCTTTGTGGTTCAGGCTGGCCCTGAGCTCAGCCTCAAACTCACATCACAATCCTCCTGCCTCTGCCTCCCGAGTGCTGGGATTACAGGCGTGAGCCACCATGCCTGGCACTGTGGTATGTGGTACTGGTTGCTGCTGGGTGTGGGTCTCCACACCCAGT
>PVIR01022526.1:0-28125 GCA_004026965.1 Petromus typicus
CAATCCTCCTGCCTCTGCCTCCCGAGTGCTGGGATTACAGGCGTGAGCCACCACGCCCGGCACTGTGGTATGTGGTACTGGTTGCTGCTGGGTGTGAGTCTCCACACCCAGTATTGTTATGTGGTTACCGGGGAATCGAACCCAGGTCCTTGCGCTTGCAAGACAGGCGCTGGAACCACTGAGCTAACTCCCCGGCCCTGTACACAACTTTTTTAAGGAAGTGGACCTTTGTTATTTTTTTAATCTTGTTCTCATAGATTTTATGTGAGCATTAATTTATTTTTGTCAGGTGGCCATGTTATTTTATTCTAGTTGAAACTTATTGTGTCTAACAAGGTGTTTTCTGTTTATGTTATTTTTGTTTGGTGAGAAAGCACAGAACAGTTCACAGGGAAAAACAGAATAGTTTAGAAGGGAAAAAGCGGCTTGTTTTTACATACTGTTGGGCTAACTGTGCACCTCCTGGCGAAGCATACTCAACTCAGGCTCTAGGCCTGGGGAGCCTCAAGCCTCAAGCACAGGGGTCTTCCGCCTGGGACCCCAGTCCCTATTTTGTCACGCCTTATTCGGCGAGGGCGTGGCACCCCCTCCCCCCATAAACATAAACTTTGTTTCTTTTTTTTAATTACTATCACATTCTTTTTCCCCTTCATTATTTACCCCTACACTCTCATATTTTAATAAATAATTTGCTTTATTTCTTTTGGGGTGAAAAGGCTTGCTCTGAACTCTCATTAGAGCTACTAGTCAGTTGAATATGGCTCTCTGCAGGTATACTCATGCAGCACCAAGATGGGTGGTCTGGTCTGCACATGACAACCGATAGCTCATCAGTTCTCAAAATACCTTGGTTCTAAGTTTTTTCTTCTAGATTGAGTTAGCATCTGCCTCCATAGAATACCATTTCCCATGACCCACCCACTAGGCCTAGCTCTTTCACTGCCAGGTATAATGGAAGATGAAAACATGAAAGGCATGACACCGTTATGGAAATTCAGGCAGATTCGTTCGCCCACCTGAAGAATAATTTCAATTTCTTTGGTTTTAAAAAATGTATACAAATTTTTATAATGAGCAAATCTCTTGCAGGCTCCAAACTCAGCGTCATTTCCTAGAGGGCCTGGGAGCCATATTTATGAAATAAAAACATCTGGAGAAACGGCCCCTACCTCTTCGGTCCTACCAGAGCCTCATTGCCTAACTTCAGTGCACTTACTCCAGTTTGCAAAACAATTACCAGTCCCAGAGACATAGAAAATATGCTTTTCCTCTGGTTAAAGCCAGCACAGTGATTTTCCCAACTGCCAAGATGAAGCTGGGACAACCTCTGTGACCAAAGTTGCTACTAGTCAGTCCTCTTCCTTGTGGACTAGCACTGCTTTATTGAACAACTTGGGTGTCCTGGGGTGTACCTGCTCAGCTATGTGAGAAACAAGATTTATTTCTGTTAGCCCAATCTCTTAGAGAACTACCAGTGGTTTCCATCACACTCTGGTCTACAACCTTTGTAGAGATTTCAGTATAGAGGGAAGATTGTATTCTTAATTATATTTCCCCAATAGTTTTGGCAAATGGGTGTGGGATGTTGGGGGGTTGCTGAATAAAGTGGATAGCTGAAGATCTGTGGCCACACAACAGTCAGGGGAGAGACCATGCATTGTAACTGAGTAGCTTCCCTCGGTGAGTTTTCCTGAGCCAAGAAAGAAGGACAGCAGGTGTTCCAGCAGGTACCCTGTCTGAGAAGGTAGAAGTGTGTGTCTTCTGGCTCAGTCCCGAGCCCACGCCATACCTCAAGCCAGATTCCACTTCCAAGAGTCCCTTCTCATCTGTAAACCTCTTGGCCAGCATGGCAGAAACCAGAAACATTAAATGACCTAAGTCCTGGAATAGACAAAAACATAAAAGGCAGTGTCCCCATGGGAAGGTAGCAGGATATTACCATAGTTCCAATAAAAATAAAAGGTATATTTCATAATGACAGATTTGATTAGATATTTGAGAAATAAATTTGTTGTCCCTGTAACTCCTATAAGCACTAACACTGCAATTACTCCGACTCAGGTACTCAGGTACTCAGATACTACTCTCTGTAGTCATGGCTCTCTTTTTTTCCTGTCTCTCTCAGAGACAAGCCTAAATTTTTGTTTGCCCTTACTAATGAAAGAGCTTGACATTTGTAGCAAAGATTTCAGGAGTTTCAAGACTCCCCTATTTTCTCTACTAATCTACAAGAAATTTGTCCCACCAGAGGGATCTATGATTACACAGTCTGTGTGATGATTTGCTGCTGGCCTCAGAAACTAAACAACACAAAACTGATGCTCTGGCTTTCCTACAATTCCTTGCTTCACAAGGTCATAAAGCCTCATTAAACAAATTGCAGCATTGTTGCACTGAGGTAAAATATTAGAGCTTCCACTGTCAGCTGAAAGCTATAAAGTGTTGCAATCTAGGAGTCAGCTGATTTCGCATATAAATGGCCTATTACAAAAAATAATTCAACAATTTGGAGGATTCGTAGGTTATCGACAGTGGATCTCAGCCTTTGCCAAGTGTGCAGAGCCTCTGACAAGTAATTACATCACTCTGCAGACTTTCTGATCTTGTCTTTTGCATCTGAACTTGAAAAACTGAAATTGGCTATCACCTCTCACCCAACTTTTAGGATTCCAGTTTTTGAAAAACTTTCCACTTATTTGTCATGAAAATAACAGGGCTATTAGTAGAATCTTTGACTTCAAAGCTGGGATCAGACTGTGGTCCAGCACTTTATTCTGTAGTTCAAGTCACCACCATGTTGGCAATGCTACAGAGGGATGGGATGGATCCACTTTTATTTCGGTCGCTTGGCTTAGTCGCATGCCCACATGCTGCGACCTCAGTCTTCCAAGTACATAAGCTCTACCATTTGACAGTTCACTCTTAAGACACGAGCAAACATTATCAGCAAAGCCTAGTGTTGTGCTTTGGATGTGCAGTCTCCTCACCCTCATTGTCCTTTTACCAGATCTCATTTAAATAAGTGATCCTGATTGGGTGATGCTAATGAAAGAGAGCAGGCTTCCACCTGATTGAACAGACAGTCCAGATCAAAATATAGAGTGGATTGGCTACTGAAGACTCACCAGGATGTAAATGGTCAGTTTAAGTCTTTCTTGGTGTGGTGATTTCTCTTGACATTTTGGAAGCTTGTGTTCTGCCTGGAATTAAATTGACAGCAGCTGAGTTAATACAGACAACAGCAGCTCTTGCTGCTGGACTCAGTAAGTAGATACATAGTAACTGTCATGCAATGGAATAAAACAAAACAAAATTTAAAGTAGAGGATCCAGACTTCAATAAAAAAACAAAAATGTGAACCAAAATTGTCTCTTGTCAAACTGATCGCTAGTCTACTGGGGCCTTTACAGCTGCCTGCTCAGATATCAGTTGTCCATTTTGCTGACTGACCTGCCAAAGCTGCCATTAAAATATGACAGTCACCAAACTTAAATACTCCACTATTAATAAAACATAAACATCTATTCATTTGCAAAAACATGCTTTGTGAGAGTCAATGGGCAAAATGTGAGTGGACTGAGGAAACTTCCTAAAACACTCATTCCCCATTGACTTGGTTAAAGTTGTGTCTTCCACAGAATTGCACAAATAAAAGAATCCTAAAGACACTAAATGCTTATCGTAACTACCAAAAAGGAAAAATTATTTAGGACAAGAAACAGAGATGTACTGCTGGACAGCAAAACTCTCACAGGTCACTAGTAAGGGAAGGCCACCCAGTTCTCCCTGACCAGCTTTACCAGGAGCTGGTGGCTTCTGGTGTCTGGCATGGGGAGGAGCAGATGCAGAGGGAAGAGACACGCCAGCATGAAGTATTGGTGATGCGTGGGTGGCCTGAAAGCTGTGCCTCACCACACAAGATTCCCACTCTGGAAATCCCAAACACATTGAATCGTTAGACATTATTTTATTCTTACCATTGGTCAGGAATTATGTGGATTTTTTAGATAAGTAGAGTAAACCAATCAAATAAAATAAAACAAATGACTTCAGTTAGGATTCAGTAATTTATTGGGTTAAACTGAGCTGGAGTTTAACTGCTGCCTTTACACCTGAGAATGAGGCTTGTGGGTGTGACTTAGGGTGCCTGCCTCACATTCAAGGCCTCAGGGTCAAACCCCAGTACCACAGAAAGTAAATTAACAAGAATCAAAACAGAATCAGAGCAAGTACTGTAAGCAAACACAAACTCTCCCCCTTTGAACTTAAGTTTAGCCCACCTCTGAGTTTGGGTCCAAGGCCATATCTCATGCTCAATTTAAATGAATCCTTTCATGATTTTGTAATGTATTTAAAAGGCTTCTCTCTTCCCCCAGAAATTCTGAGTGTTAAATTCCTATATCATAAAGATCTATAAAGATCTACTAGAGAATGTGTGCGACACCTCACAGCTGGGAGATTACATCTACATAAAAGTGTTTGGAGGCAAGATGGCTGCAACCATGCTGAAACGAACTCTTTCAAGTGCCAAGGATGGCCCGGAGGACAATACGAATGAAGCCACCTCCACAGGATGGCTGGACTGTGCTTCCAGAAAAACCTAAAACTTCAGATTCCACAGTAACTGATCAGCACTGAACTCAGCTGAAAAGAAATGCTCCAGATAACACGTCCCTCTTCTCCTGTGCTACTTGGTGATCCTTCTCACAGCAGTGGTTATTCCACCAACTTTAAGGGTCGCATTTATGGCAAGACATAGTTGTCTGATTTCCTTTCCTTTCTTTCCGTGCCCCAGTGGTGGTTCCTATAACCCCATATTTTTGATCTACTTGAGGGAGTATTTCCAGGACAGAAATGATCTGGACACACAATCTGGTTTCAGCAAGGTACAAGCAATTTCATCTTCACTAGTGCTTTAAATGGCAACAAAAGTTACTAATATGCATCTGAGCATTCAAGCTCTAAGTGTGACACAAAGACATTAATGGGTTTGACTGGAAGGATAATGTGAAGTGGAAAGTGATTAGTAGACAAACAGGAACTGCAAAGAACAAGTTTGTGTCATCGGACAAATGCTATGATCCACATTCCCTCCAGTTCCAGGACAGATGAGCAAATCAAAGTAAATGCCCATTGCATTGAAAGTATTCCTCAAGGCAATGTCACTCTGAATTTTTAAATTCATCAAATTGTGATTCTGCTAATTGCCTCTTTTGTGTTTTACTATGGATTCACTGTGTATTTAGGCCACTGCACATTTCTCATACTAAGGTAGAAATTGCCACAGAGAAAATTAGCAGATTGTAATATACTGTAACACAGGAAGGGATTGTGAGCGGACCACAAATTAAAAACCAGAAGCTTGACCTCTCTGTTGAACATTAAGAAAAGACTTCCCCTATTCCTTTTGTAAGGTCTTTATCTTTTCCAACATATATAGATCTTTATATGACAATTAAGCTTCCTGCTCTTTCCTTAGCTCAGCAGTGTTTCTCCAAGGGCTTGGGAACTATCTCTGTGAAATGCAAGCATCCAGAGAGCTGTGTCCCGGTGTCCCACCTCGATCCTGCGGAAGCCTAAGAGTCTAACTTCAGTGGTCAGCTTGCTCCAGTTTGTCATAGTCAGCACAAGGGGCATCCCTGCTATCAAAATAAAGTCGGGACAGGCCCTGTGAAAAACAGTACTATCAAAACTGGGCATGGTGGCACACATCTAAATCTCAGCACTCCTGCAAGTACTTAACAAGACCTGATCTCCAAATAAATAATTTAAAAGCTCTGGAAATGTGACTCACTGTGAAGATCCTGAGTTCAATCTCAGCACTTTCCTCACCGGAAAAGGTGTAGTGACGTCCTGTACTGAGGTGACTGGCTTGGGTATATGCACTCTTAGCAGACTGCCTGTGATAGGCTTCACATTCTGGCTTAATCACAGAAGTGTTTGGTTTTTCTGCTACTTTTGTGGAAAGGATTTCCATGTTGGAAAATGTTGTTTGATTATATCTCTCCAATAATCCCCCAAAGCATCAACAAAATATATTCAATGGTGTCACTCTTCTGTATTTCCCTGAGATGGATCGAATTCTGCTCAAACAGCCCTTATCTGTATGGACATCATCCCTCCCCCCATCTTGTCAACTGATAACTCAATGAGCTGACTGAAGCCTCACCTAAGGAAAGGGCTGAACTGTTGCCTTTTCCTTCTCTCTATTGGAGCGCACCAGGAAACACTTCTCCAGCTCCTTCTATTCTTGGTAGATTATCTTCTCCTGGCCAGGCCTGGTCCCCGAAGGCATGGTTGATGGCAAAATTCGCATTGTCCTCTTGAGAGTGACTCCCACCTGATTTTAGTCCTCACTGACACATGCAGCCTCCTCCTGAGCTCCATGTGTGTCTTCTTCCTCCTCTATTTTAAGAACTTGCCTTCAAAGGCTCAGGCAAAGGTCCTTCAGCAAAAAGGACCTGTCCAAGCCCCCAACCCTGGCACATGACAGATGCCAAATATGTGTTGCATACCATCAGATTCCAGCCCTCCTGTTTCCAAGCCTGCCCCTTCCTCAGCACTCTGCCAAGAACCCCCTTCGGTGGGGTCTCCACCATCCCAGTGCACACTGCCCACCACACCACTGCCACCTCGGCTCTGAATGGCAGGCCCACAGGGGCACATTGGCCTTGTCACCAGACACGGTCTAAGAAGTCCCCAACACCAAGAGGAGAGCTTGACTCACCCAGGGGATAGATTGCAGGTTCTGCAACTCCCACCACAGAACATGTCATGTGCGAGGCACAGAGATTTATGAATTTTTACTGCAGCTGAGAGAGACAGAGAAACAGAGAAAGACCTGAGTATATTTATGGAAATCTGTAGAACTTGTGAATCTATGGGAAAAGGAGACTCAGTTCACAGACGGGTGGTGACAGACATCCCTCTGTGCCAGAGGAGGGCGATAGCTGATCCCTAGGCATCAGCCATCCTGGCACAGAGCCGGAGCCCATCCACAGGAAAGAGCCACTGTACAGGTGAAATGGCCAGGCTTGTTGTGCCTGTTCAGACCTCAGGAATTCTTGGCTGCGTTTGTGCCCCAAACCTGCAGTTTTCACTAAAGGTATAATGTTAAAGTCACAATTTTCCCTGTCTCCTTTTTGACTGTCTTATTGTGTTACGTTTCTGTCTCAGGATTGATGATGTCCACCGTGTGTCCCTGCATGGGGAGCTCCAGTGCGGCAGATTCACCTCCGAGTCTCTGCGTGGAGAGTCACTGTGGAAGTCCGAATTCTGTCGCCTCCCCTCTACATGAGAGGAAGGACTGTGGCTAGGCTTCACCTTCTCCCCACCACATGTCCCTTCTAGCTGCACCACTGCCTGTGCCAGGGCTGCCCTTCAGAGACAAGGTGAGCGATGACATGTTCACAGACTGGGTGGTTCTCAGCTCAAAGCAGAGCACCTGCTCTGCCCATTCCCTCTGCTTTGCCACACACCAAGCTGCACCCGAAGCAGCCTTAGCACTTTCAGGCCTCCATGGAGGCCAGGGAGGGTCTGGACGGGCCCCATGCATGGTGCTGACCATTGGAGCCCCGAGTGTCGGTGCCGTGTGCTCACGGGGCTGCCTGGAGTCTGCGCGGTCTCACTGGGGGAGGAGGCCGGGTGCGTGCTGCTCACCTAGCCCATCACCACATCCTGTGCATCAGTGAGGATGGCCTGGACTGCCCTCAAGTCCTTGGAGGTGGCTGCCACAGAAAGATGGCTTTGTAACCTAAGGACACACAGCTGCTTTGCAGGTACCTTCAAAAAGAATTTCATCTGATTCACACAAGCACATCTTACTGGGACCATCCTTTCCTGCTTTTCAGGTGAGACCAGAGGGAGCGACAGAAGGTGGGCAGTAAGAACAGAGGCCCCAAGGAACTTCTAGGACCCCAGAACCTACACATCAGACAAAACAAGGCATTGCATTTGTATAATCAGTAGTATCTGTGGAGTTTATCTGTATGCCACAGATGGTACTAAATACTTTCCAGGCCTTATTTTAATTGATTCTCAAAAGAACAACCACTGATCAGTGGATTTGTTCAGTGTGAGGCCCAGGTGAGTCATACAAAGTGTAACTGGAATGTATTCAATTCTCTGAATTTATCTTCTACCATAATTTAAAAAGCCATGTGGCACACATGCCATCATCCTTTCGTAAAGGTCAAACTTCATAGCTATTATGTACTACAAAGTGTCTCGAAGAATTTCCTCTGAATGCCGCTGTCTCTGGGAGGTGTGCGCATGCGCCTTTCTTCTTCCTAAGGGGCCTGATTAAATGAGCTCCCGTGCCTACCTGCGTGAAGCCTGGGAGGACAGACACTCTCGCGGGTATTGCATCCCACCATACCTAAACAAAGGGTATCCCTAAAATTTTAGTATAGCTCAGCAGGACGAGATCCATTTCTCAATACTTTTATGTGCTTCACAGTCGTTAAGGGCAGGGATGTTGTTCAAGAACTTCAAAGGATCAGGCAGAATGGAGGTGTCTCATTAACCTTGCTGTAGACTGGTTCCTTTTGCCTCAGCTTCTTTGCTGAGAACCTCCCCCCCCCACCCCGCCCCAGGTGTGTGTGTGATTTCTCCCTCTCTTCCTTCAGTTCCCTGCCCAAACTTCACCTTCCCAGGGAGGCCTTTCTGAGCCCAGTCCTGACCCGTCCTGCAGGCCTCTAGCTTCAGGCCCTCTCCTTACCCACTCCTACCCGACCCCCTTGCAGTTCACATTCCTGCCTTGGGTAGCTGCACAGACACTGGGCAGGGTTTGCAAGACATGGGCCGGGAGATTTGTGGTAGGCACAGATTAGCAATTCTTCTGGGAGAGGCTGACAAATGCGGAAAAGAAAAATACAGGCCATCAAATTAAACTATAATTTGGGATACATAGCATTTTGAGGGTATATGTGTATTCCATGCAACATTTGGGACATACATAATTACAATTTAAAAGTTACTCGCTGGAGTCACTTGCGCTCGCTTTAGCTCCTATTACTGAGTTCCTAGAGGAGCACAGGGCAGGCAGGAGGAAGCAGGCAGGGGCTTTCTGTGTAACCTCGCCACGAGCCCCGCGGTCCAAATGGCCCTGGCTGCGCTGAGAGGCTGAGCGAGCCCTGTGCAGTAGCTCCGCGGGCCGCGGGGGGCGCTGTGACGCCGTGGTTCCCAGGGCCGGGCTTGCGCCGCGAGTCCCAGGGGCTCCTTCCTGTGCGCAGACCCCGGGGGCGCGATTCAAGGGCTCTGGGCAGAAGCGCTCGCATGAGCGTCGCAACACTGGTCGGGTCTGCCGAGCGCCGCCAGGACAGGCCTCCTTCCTCCGAGATCAGACGCCCCGGGCCTTGTCTCTGCAGCCGGCCGCCAGCTGTCAGCCTCCAGAGTTCCCCCTCTCACAGGTGCAGCACCAGACGCTGGCTCCAGCGCTGCGGAGCTCTTTCCACCCAAGGACCTGCCTCCCACCGCCTGTGCCCTGGCCACGTTCCCGCCCCGGTGGGGGCCTGGCCACCAGCCACCTCCTCCAGCACCTCCCTGCCTTGGGTCACCTCTCCCCGCTACTCTTGGAGAACCGCGGTGCGCCCTCCGCGCCCCTCGCCGGCAGAACATCTGTTCACTGCTGCAACAACAGCACGGTGATCCTGACCCTCGAGAGAAGCCCTGTGAGGAGGAGGCTGCGGCCCGCCCTCCGCTGGGGAGACGCTGGCTCCTAGGAAGCTACTTAGGTCTGAAAGCTCGGAACACTAATAGAAATGTGCTTCTAATTCCACAGTTGCTCCAAGTTAAAAAAAATAAGTGCTCCAACACAATTGCCTGTGGTTGCCGCAAGGGCAGAGCCATCGGCCCGAGTTCAATCCCTGGTTTCCCGCATCCAGTTGCAGGCTCCTCCTCACGACGGCTCCCTTCCCTGGGGCCTGGCACGTGCTCATCCTCTTGCTTGTCCTCTGATTCCTCTGCGTTCACCGTGGGACCTCTCTGCCACTTGCAGCACAGACAGGATGTGGCACACTGATGACCCTGTTATGGTTTGGGTCTAGCTGTTCCCGGAGATCTCAAGAAGTCACAGGTGGGGCCTTTCGGAGGTGTCTGGATCTAGAGTGTGCGACTGACTCACTCAAGAGTGCAGAGGTAGCGTGTAGGGTGTATGATTGCTAAATCAGCCACCGACTGGTTTGGCACGGCCCGAATCCCTGCAGTCTAGATACATAAGAAGGGGAGAAGAGAAGCTATTAAGAGCCCTGGCTTGCTTTGTTTCCTTCTCCCACCACGAACTGTTTCTCCTCTTTCGTGGCTGTCTGCCATCCCTCCTGCCTTGGACCCAGCTGATCATGACCAAAACCTCTGCAAACTGCGAGCCAGATAAATCTTTCCTCCTCTAATTCTGGGTGTTGGGTATGTTGTCTCAGCGACAAGAGAGAAGTAACTAAGACAGACACGGTCTCGGAGAATCACAAGATAGCTGTTCAAGATGCCGACCACCCTTTTATGGAGATGGGCTATTTTGGGGCACGCCCAGGGTGGAACCACCCGCCTCTGCCCCTTCTCCTGCCACCTTTCAGGGAACCTGTGTGCTGCTCAGTGCTGCCTTCCTGGTCAGGTGGCTCTCTTACCTCCTTCCCACCCCCTGACCACCCAGTCTGGAGCAATCACATGCTCCTCCGATCTCCTCTGCAATTACAGTTTCAATAATTCATTCAGCAATTAATCATGTCCTGCCTGTGACATCCCGTCTATTCTGTGCTGAGCTGCTATTCAGAGGTGCAATTGTCTAACTTCCCATGAGCAGCATATGTTGCCTTGCTAATCTAGTTGGGCTTTTGTTATTTCTTTGCTGGCAGTCCATCAAGCAGGAGTAGCAGTCTGGGGCCCAAAGTGGTCAGGGCGGAAGACAGAGCGGAGCCGGCAGGGTGCTCAGCCTGAGTCTGGGGTCTTGGGAGCAGAGAGCTAGGACCCCTCTGACACCGCTTTTGGGGCAGCGAGGCAACCTTCAGCCACCTCAGCCTCCTTTCTTCTTGTTTCCCAGGTATGAAACAGCTCTGGGAACAGACTGGCTCAGGAATTTTCCACGTGCTTGTACAATCTCCTTGACTGGATTCTGTTTCCTGGGGCAAGGACCATTCATCCTATTCTCATTGGCCTGCCTGCCAGGGCATGGTGAGCTCTGTTTTGACTGTCACCTCTGTCACTTAGCAGCTGTGAGTCACTCCACTTCTCTCAGCCTCAGGGTTCTTATCTCTGAAATGGGACAGGGGAGTGCCTACCTCAGGAAATCATTATGAGAGTCTTGAAATCAGCCTGATGCTAGCACTGTCTGGTGTATGCTCAGTGCCTCGGAGGGAGAGCCCATTTGCAATTCTCAGTACTCTTAGAAGGAGCTGCCAGAGGGACCCAGACAGCAGAACCAAGACCGGCCAAGGGGAGTGTTCCATGTCACCCTCCTGAACAGGGCCACAGGTATTAAAGGGTAGCAGGACGCGTGGCCTCAGAATAGTAAGAGGGAGGAAAGGAAGGCTGTGGGACCACGAATGGTGATTCTGGTGCTTGTGTTCCCTGGCTGGCCAACTACAGGGTCCAAAGCATTCTTGCAAAAGCTATTAGCCTAAAGAGTTGTGGCAGGAGCTTGTGTTCTGGGGGCTGCTAGTCCGGGGGACCTCTTGATGAGCATCTGTAGGAAAGTCATGAAAACAACAGCTCTACCTTAGCTGCAGTGGGTTAGAATCATGTTACAGGAAGGCAGCTTCCAGAAAGGGCCAGGATGCTGCACACTGGAGAGGGGGGAAGGGTGGCAGCACTGGGCCAGAGCCTTCCTGTCTCCTGTGACCCTCAGTGGATAATGATGCTTAGTGTTATTGCCCTAATTATGAGGTAGCAAAGTGAAGGTTTAGACAGCTACAGAGAGTTCCCAAGGTTGAGATCTCCTAACTCTCAGAAGATGAGCTCTCTTCCCAGGTGCTGTGGCTTCCAGTGGTATGATTGCAGGGTTTTGCTGAACTTCTGCACTCACAAAAGTATACTAAGAAGATGAGGTATTGGTTGGAAAGCTCTATAAACAGAAACTTACACCACCCAGAACAGCTCAGAGCAGATACCAGTCTGTGGGCACCTCCCACACGTCTCCAGCCTCGGCCTCTCCTTCCTGCCTCCTCTGTCTGGTTGACCATGCCATCTTAAGTTTGCTGCATTCACACTCAACATCCCCCTCCACTGGGACAAAACTGGCTTCTGAGGGGAGATTTATTGAGGTTCACGGTTTTAGAGGCTTTGGTCCATGGTCACCTGACTCCAAAGCGGTGACATCTGATGGGAAGGATGTGGTGGAGCTCAGCTCCTCAGCTCTCGGCAGTCAGGAAGCAGAGAGACAGGGAAAGAACCAGAAAAGAGAGGAAGGCGCTGGGGACCGGATGCATTCTTCTAGGTCACGTGGTCAACGACCTACTTCCTTCAACCAGAGCCCAGCTCCTAGCAGCTCGTTCAACTATGGACTCATCTGTTGATGAGCTTAGAATTCTTTTGGCTTCCAAAAGACCTCTGAACACAAGAGCCTGTCAGGGGACATTTTTGATCCAAAATATAACCGTATCACAATTAAATTCCTGATTTTCTCTTCCAAACCTGTTCTATCGTCTGCGTGTCGAGGCCAAGGCTATAGAAGTATAATTGATACTTGTTTTTCCCCCCTGCTGTATCTGAGCTAATGGGATATCTCCAACAGCCCTGTGGGCCTGTTACACTGAGGAGCAGCCACAGTCCCCGCAGGGCCATGGCCGCCCCCAATGCTTGCCTGGTGCACACTCCTTTTCCCTGTGCCATGGGCAGGGACCTCCTTGGGCTGCACTCAGTATGACACCCTGTCCTACCTCGAGGCTCTACAGTTGGCAGTAAATCGCTCTGGATCACTTGGCTGCCAGATACCTGCACAGCTCCAGCTCTGTACAGCTCCTGTGCCACTATCTATAGCCCCACGACGGCCTATCCTCCTTGTTGGCTTTATTTGCTTTCAGAGAGCTTAACTTAAGTAATACGCTGTGTAACTTATTTATTCCTACCCCCGTGTGTCTTACACCCACATGATGTTTGAGAATTTTATTGGCATGTCTGGTGTCTGGAGACAGAATAGCGTCTGGAGCATGGGAGTCTTCAGAAAATGTCTGAAGAATGGACGAACAAGTGGAGAATTGCATGGGTCGCTCCACTCCCAACGCTGGACTTGCTGGATCAGTGAATAGAGATCCTCCGTCCCAGGGAGGTGGATGGGTGATGTGGAAAACTCAGCCTGCTATTGCTTTACCCTGAGGCCTTTCTGTCTCACTCTTTACCATAACCAGTGCCAGTAGCTGAAGTGAGGGAACCATAGCCTGCTCCTTGCTGGCTGTTAGAGCCGTGGCTTTGCCAGGTGTGAGGTTGGGTGGATCAGAAGCGGTTGTGTGGCCACAGGAGCTCTCCTAATGCAGTGGGAGCACAGTGCAGGGGTGTCTGTCCCTTGGCAGTTGTGGCCTGCGCTGTTCACCTACATAGCAGGGGCTCCTAAGAAGGTGCACAAGGAGGAGGCAAGGCCAGCTGTGCCAGGGTCCTCACCAAAACCCAGGGTGTGCTGTGAGGGAGGGTGAGATGGAGCAACCTGGAGATTCTTCCCCATGCAAGTAAGACAGCAATCATTTGGAACCATCTGTGCTGCTGTTAGACTTTCTAGGTAGTGTGAGATTCCCACGACAAAGAAAACAGTGCTTCTAAGGGAGATGTACGTGTGCGCATGAGAGACAGATCGAGAGAGAGAGAGAGGGGGGGGGAGGGAAGGAGGGAGGAAGGGAGAGAGAAAGAGAGGGAACACACACCCAGCAGCTGGCAACAGCCACTCGCACATACACCACCCCCATCAAATCATAAAAACACATTCCAAACAGGTTCCAGCTCTGTCCTTGGGAGGGATGTCTGAAGTATATATATATATATCTATATATCCCTGAAATGTTAACTGTCAGACCTCTCAGGAAATGGCTCTGCTTGAACAGACTTCCCTGGACCTTCATTTCATAAATGTTGAAAACAGAATTTTTATAAGACAAAGGCAAACTGAACCGATGACAGTTGTTCTGGGAACTGCTTTCTTATCTTCTTCTCCAAGGTCCCCCTTCCTGATGTCCTCCCTTCCACTGCTCAGGCCCTCTCCTGCCCCCAGAGACTAGCCCTGCTCTTTAGATGAGTCCTGGGTCACACGGTGGAGGGGGAAAGGAGAGATGGACAAAAGCGGGGGCTCACCCAGCCTCAGGTGTAGCAGGAGAACCAGATGTGCAGAGGCTGAAAAGCTGCACTTGGGTGGCTGTTTCCTGTGGTGCCAGTAAGCTTGTCACCTGGCCCTCCCCAGCCTCAGTCTTCTCGTCTGTGTAATGGGGTAATGGTGACCACTGAACATGGCTGTGAGGGTCAGAGGACAGGGACGCTGCTGGATGAAGTGTTATCAGGTTCTGGAGAAAGGCTTTGGTGGCTTTTTTTCCCCCTGAGTTTTGAGGCCACCCAAGAAGAATTTCCATTTTCCCCAACTTCTGGGAAAGCAAAGAGATGAGCTTCAAGGAAAACAAAGAATCAGAGAGCTGGGCATGGTAGAATGTGCCTGTAATCCCAGTGCTCTGGGAGGCTGAGGCCAGAGGATGGTGAAGTGAACCCAAACTGGGCAATTTAGCAACTCAGTGGGTCCCTGGCTCAAAATGTAAAAAAAAAGGGGAGAGAAGGGGTGAAGGGGTAGCTCAGTGCAAAGGCCCTTAGTTCAATCACAATACTGCAAAAATAAGCAAACGAATTGACAACAAGCAAAATAAAAGGTCAGAGAGGAGGGCGGTGGGGGAGTTTAGAGCTGTCAGCAGCAGGACTGGCTGGGACCATATGTCCCGTCTTGGGCCTGCTTCCGCGGGAACTAGCAGGTCCTCCTTGGGCTCTAGCCCTCCTTTTTCACCGACTTGCTCTATGGGGATCATGGGGGAGGCGCTTTTGATCGGTAAAATCAAGCGCTGGACTAGAGGACCCCAGGAATGGGGCCTCATAATGGGACAGACTCACCGCCACGCTGCTTCTCAGGGGACTGCAGGCTTGACTGCAGGGCTTGCTTTAGCCAGCGGCGTGAGAAGCAAAGAGTTGCTTCTAGGTCTCCGCGGGAGCTCGGGAGCCTCTGCACCTGCTGCTGTTGCGACATGCTCCACTAGACGGCGCTGCCCGGGTCCTTCGCCAAGGATGAGGCCGGAGCAGTCTGCTCGCTGTGATCACAAGGGCGAACAAGAAATGATGCCTCGAGTACAACAAATGATTTGTAAAAGAGAAATAAAAATATTATATCCAATCATAAAAAAGAAATGAGGCCCTGCCGCGAGGTTCGAGGCCATTTGTGGTCCTCCTGACCGTTACAACAGGACTGATAAGGCCTCTCTCTTCCCCACACTCAGCCCCTTCCGGCGAGAGACAGTGTTGTGCTCCCAGGGCCGGTGGAGCCTGGAGCCCAGGAGCTGCTGCACCAGCCCCGGGGGCGCCCCACGGGCTCCTCGGCCCCTTCCTCTGCCTCTTCCTTCCCCTCTGCCCTTTGCCTCTTCCGCTGCTACCGTTCCATGATCTGTAATAAACAAAGCTACTTACTACTTACCTCAAGGTGGCTCCTTGGCAATTCTTTCCTTGTCGTGCCCAAGAACCTGGGCTGTTCTGGGCCCAGTCGACTGTAACAGGACTGAGAGGCTGGGGCGAGGGAGGCCAATGACATCTCCAAAGAGCCTTGGGGGGAAAGGGTTGGAAGCCAGCAAAGCTCCCATGAGAGGAAAGAGGGGTAAAGAAAGAGAAGTCAGCAGGAAAGAAGGTGCTGCAAGATTTCCCCCCGTTTCTACGTGGAAGTGGTAGTTTCAGGGTGTGGCTGACACAGGGCAGTTCACCTACACGCTGGGCACCGACCTCGGGCCCCTGGGAGGTTACCGGCTGGTCAGAATGACACTGTCATGTCAGGGGGGCTGAGCCCAGGCCTGGGGATACTAGCGTGTCCTCACAGGGAAAGGGCCAGAAGTTGGATTTGAAGGGGTATAGTATGGTGGTAGCAGCAGACAGGCTCCCCCATCTGTTGGGAAAGGACAGGGTTGCCAGAGGCAGGCACAAGGCAGGGCCTCCTGGGAACAGCCAGATGAGGGCCGACAAGCAGCCTTGCGCTCCTCTTGTGCTGCAGCCCTGCACGCAGAAGTTCTTTCACCTGCTTTCGGTGTTTGATCTCCTTCAAGGCTTCTGATACAAGCTTCAGACTCCCCCTGAATGGTTAGCTGAAGCCTGGGGATGTTTGCCAAGACCTGGCACCCTCGTCAGTGGCAGAGGTGAGATTCGAACCCATGTCAGTTTGCCTGGAAAATTCTGCTATGGAAAGAAGGTTTGGGAGAGAGTAGGAGCAGCTGACCAGAGGCCAAGGCTGCTTGTTTCCAGGCTGCCCGGCCTCACCAGACCTGACTCTGCTTGGCTGACTGAGCTCTCGGCCAACAGCTTCCACGGGGCCCCGGAGCTCATGACCAGACCTGGGTTCCCTTTGTCACACTGGCGTGTGGTTGAATCTCCCCACAGTTCCCCATCCCTCTGGACCAGCCAAGGGTCCACTCAAGGTTACCAGGCTGTTCTTGGCTCTTTGAATATCTGACAGGTTCCTGCAGCTCCCCACAGACCCCAAGTGACCGGTTCCTGCTCCAAAAGGGGAGGGACTATTCCAAGGGAGGCTCTGCAGGACCTGCTTCTGGCTCCGGTGCACACTTGCGACAAGGCATTTCCTCCCAACTAATAAACAATCATTATTCTCCTCGGCTGAATGGAAGCTGGCTCCAAGCTCTCAGTGAGGGAGCAATAACAGTGGCATATCGACAGACAGGGAGTGCTTAATAAGCCTCAGACCAATGAGGCTCTGCAATGGATGAAGGCTGTGCTGTTGATGATCAGAACTCTTCTAGTACCAGCCCGGCGCTGCCCACATGCACCATCTCATGACTCGGTTCTAATGCCTCTCGAGAGATCAGCTGGACAATGAGGAGGCCCCACCCATATGCCTGTATTCCAAAGGGAAGGGACATATTTGAAATGGTGGGAAACATAATAGACCAGAGAGAGTACATGACTTCAGCTACAAAACTTGGCCACATAAGTCATGGTTCTATTTTTCTGCTATAACAGAGCAAAAAATAACAGATTTGTCATCAAGACAGAAAGCAAGAACTTCAAAAGTAGTCTCCTTACTCCATTTTTAGCACTTTCTAGCCAGGGTCAAATAGGTTAAAGGAAGTTCTCTGTGGTCTGATTAAGCTCTGCATCCTTGGAGTCTTTAGTACTAGGAACTGATGCAAAAAGGTCACACAACTGCCCACTCCAGTCTGCACTGGCCTCCATGGGATGGAATGACCAAGGAGGCTACACTGCCTAGTGATGTAGTTCACTGGGCCCCAGAGATTCAGCAGCACCTCTGAAGCTGTGAGCAAAATCTATGCATTTAGGAGATCTTCATGGGGCTTGATGCCAAGCAGTGCTACAATGTTGTCCACCTCTCCCCCTTATGGGTATGATAGGAGAGGCCCTGAGGGTGCTCCTTGGTACTGCATGGGTAGAGTCGTGAGAAATCCTTGCCTATCCTGTGCCCTTGCACCATTGACTTCCGGCTAGCAAGCAGCCCTGTGCTGTTTCCTGAGCACCTTGCGCTGCCCACAGGGCCTCATCTTACAGGCCCGTGGTATGTATGCGTCCATGGTGAGAGACTGAGCGTGCGCACGAGACCCCTCAAGATGTCTGTCAGCCCGGAACTGTGGCCCTTCCTGCTGGGCTGAGAGGCAGGTATAGTTGCAGGAGTGGTTCTCGGTGACAAGCAATGAAGTCTGCCTGGCAGGAAAGGGGTCAGTTTGCGGCAGCTGCACGAACCAGGAAAGCTCAGATGTGAAGCCCAGGCTCTTCTGGGTGGAGAATTAGGAAGCCTCACTCATAGCCTATACAACGTCATCCGCTGTTTTCAGATGAAGGAGCTGCACTAAGCAGGGGCCAGGATGCGACAGGGAGAGGGCAGCTGGGGGGCAGGCTGGATAGAAGGCCTCCCAGGGACAGGACAAAGTGTCGAACGAGCCGAGTTCAGGAGTCCAGCACCTGGGCTTCAACCAACCCATCTCATCTGCTATACAGCTCTGTGTTAGGCATACACTTGAATGCTTCGCTCCTGCACCTCCATGTATTAACTGTAAAGAAGGAAATGCTGGAAAAGAATGCGGAGCTTATGCTGGAAGCACTCCGTAAGGTCAGAGTGATGCGGAAGCCAAGACTTGGATTGTTCCAGCTGCCTACTCAGGACTTTAAATCTCCATGTCCCAAAGTCTCAAAGAAGGCAAAGAGCACAAAGAGCGTGAGAACTGGATTGGCAGAGCCACCGCGTGTGTGAGAAGGAGACGGGCTGGGGGAGGCGGGCTAGCGGTCTAATCGGACAGCTGTCGGGTTTTCTGCGAAAACAGGCATCGCCCTGTGGCCCAGGAAAAAAACAAAGTCACATCAGGTACCCAGACAAGTGCAAGCGTAATAGTGAAACTTCGGACAGCCATGTCTGAATAAAAGGATAATCTGCACATTTCTCGTGGCTTGTTCTTGCCGTGAAAACAGGCACATATATGCACATACCTATGTCAGACGCATAAGCCACTCAGGAAATGGGACAGGGGGGCTGCTTCTTCCTCCAGAGGGCAGAGCACCCAGATATTTGTAAGTCAATTCAGAAAAAAGGAAGAGCTGTGACCAAATCTAACCAGCTAAACATTTCTAGCATGTTTCCCTTTGTGGTTATTGTCTTATCAAAGATTTATATCTGTCTCCTAAGTATCTTTAAATCCTGGGTCTCTTGTGAGGCTTAAAGCCAAGAATTGCTACTTCTTCAATGTAAATAGGAAATATCACAGAGCGAATTGAGGTCGGTTTCTTTTTCTTTTTTTCCCAAATTGCTTTCTTGACTCTTGACCCTGCCATCTCACTGACTGTTTAATTCTACTTGCGGTTGCTCAAGAATAAGCCTGTGATTTCCTCAACCTGACTTTAGGCTTTTGAAACAAATCATCCAAGGAACAACTCAGATCTGCTGGTGGCCATGGCGAAAACCTGCAGGGTTAGAGGGGGAGGTAACAGTGTCCTGCGGTTGTGGGTATGGCTGTGGTGCCAGCTGGTTACTGATTCCTGCTACAGGGCCCTGGTCGGCTGGGAATCAGCCTTATCCCAGAGATGCAGCGAGAGGAATGGAGACCAGGTCAGGTCCTCACATGTGTTAGACTCACAGTGCTTCTGGACTGAGGCTGCCATGGCTGTGCATTACCCTTAGTGGGAGAGATGTGCTCAACCCTGGACACTCTGAGTCAAACATCAAGTGGGTCTGCAGGTGAGAATGGGTCTTGCACTATTGCAGCCTGGAGAACGGGCCCAGCTCACACTCCAGTGTCTACACTGGCGGTGCAGAGCTCTGTGTGGCCTGGGTCAGGGTGTGTGTGTGTGTGTGTGTGTTTGTGTGTGTAGAGACAGAAAATGTAGCCAGCTCCTCTATTGCAGTTAGAATTCATTCCACATTCTGATCTACAAAGAGACAACATGAAATGAAAGGCACATCTATACCAGAGAACTGTGGAAAGGCATGGCTTCTCCTGGAGTATTTTTCCCTCCTTTCTTCAGCCTCCATTTCTGCACATAGTTCACATATTCAGGTTTCTGGGCCTTGCTGAACAAGAGGCCTCCCGTGCACTTTACCAGTAAACTCCTCACTGACTCCGAGCTCCCAGAGTGTGAGGCTAGACCTGTCTTTACTGCTCTCCCTTCTATGCCTGGGATGTGCAGAAATGGAACTGAAAGATGGTCACCGGGAGAATGAGTGACACTGTATCTTTCTTCTCACTACATCTGTCCTCTCCCCTCTGTGACTGTGCCCCAGGCTGCTTCCCCTGGCCCACAGGCGGTGATGTTCTCACCTCAACTTGCCTTCCTGCTCACCGCTCCCAGGCTCCGCAGTAAACAGGTGAGAGGGGCTCAGCTTTGGGGAACACCAAGGTGGAGGAGGCGGGAGGGCGGTGGGGACCTTGTGCTTCTGCCCCGTGACCAGAGTGAGGTCGAGCTCGGAGCTGCTGGGCCCCAGGAGCCCAGGCTGGGGAGCGGTGAGCAGGGCTGCTATAGACCAGCAGAGCCGCTGAGGCCAGCTGGGAGGTATTTATAGAGCCAGCCTCGAAGAGCAGGATGCTCAGATCCCTGCAACCTCCCCCGGTTAGAAGTTTCTAAAGATAGACCTGTGTGGCATCTGGTTGGAGACAAGATACGCTAATTCCTTCTAAATCCACTAAGAATTTGCTTCTAAGAAATGCTGACCGATTCCTCTGTGTACTTTCTCTTCTCCCCTCACCATCCAGCTCCATCTTGACATTAGTCCCATTTCTCAGTGGGCAGGAGACCTTGACCAGAGACTCCGGGGCCAGGGGGAGGCACTTGCTTCGGATGACTAGCATGGCTATGGTGATCTAGTCAAGGGCTAGAATCAGTAGGAGGTAGAAGAAGGAGGAACAAAAGTACCAGCACTGAGAGTCTGCTGCATGGGGACCTCAGCACCAGGGCAGAGTCCTTCTCTGGCTCTGTGAGGCAGGTATTATGATGCCTCTGTTACAGACAAAGACACTAAGGCTCAGTGATTTGCCTGAAGTTGGCAGCCTCGAGATGTCATCCGCTCAGCTTAAGAAACCAAGGAGGAGGGAGACGAGTGGGACTTGTCCCCACGGATCAGGTGCACGTTTGGAATCATTACCTCAAAGCTGTGGGGTTTAAGGCTCTGTTTGGTCTCTGCTCCTCTCTCCCAAAGTTTGCCCTGAAATGAGATTTTCATCAACTCTGCAAATCATATGCAGCTGAGCACAACTTCCAGGCGATAGCCGGTATGGTTCTTAACCCTAATGCGGGACCTTTCTCACGTTACTGTACACTACCTGCATGGGCTGCGCCTTGACACAGAGATCAAATCCAGAAACAGCCTGTTTGTTCTGGTGTTTCTGCCGCTTCTCCATTGGCAGCTCCACAGCTGGCCTCATTGGCTGCGCAGTGGGAAATGGGATTTGATGATAGTGGGGTCAATGCCAGCTTAACCAAGCCATAGGCCATCCATCCCCACCAGAGAACATGCTGCCTGCAGCTCAGCACTGAGCTCTGCAGTGTCTGGACCTGAACCTCAGAGACCAGAGCTGCTGGAGGGGGTCCCCTTCACACCAGAAGTGCTCCCTGATCCCTTGGTGACTGACCCCGGGCACTGGTGGGCAGTCTGAGCACTTTTCCTGGGAAGGAAGGATCAGGTACTCTGCAGCATCCCAGCTGAGAGCATTTTAACCTGTTTTTTTTTTGTTCTGATAAATAGACTCTACTCATCCTTAAAGGCTCCCTCTTCCTGGAAAACTCACTCCTCTCTGTGTCAACCAACTGAGCATGTGCTGTGTCCTCTACACAATGGGGAACTACAGTCAATACGATAGTCCAACCTCCCTTCGGTTCTGGGATTCATTCTCCACCATCTCCATCATGTCCCTGCTCTGCTTTACTCTCTGCTTCTTAAAGTTGTCCCTTCCTTGATAAGACAGGTCTAAGAACTCCAAAATTCATCCTCTCTTTTAGCAAAAATTTGCCCTTGGGAACTGTCTGCGGTGCATTCTGCCCTCTCCCCTGGTGGTTTTCAGATTCTTCAGGAGTACTCATGCCCGCTCAAGTCTTTCCTTCTCCAAGCAGGGTGTGGAACCTCGAATGACACAGTCTCTAAATATTTTATCACCCTCTGAATATGGCTTCTCTCTTCCCATGTGAAAGAGAAGGGAGTTGGGAAGGCACCTACCTTTCCAGCAAGAGGAGAAGACGAAGTGCACACAGTATATTCCCAAGGTGCTTTGCTTGCAGAGTGCAGCAGTGAGCGGAACTATTTGCAGTTGTATTGGGACACATATATTCCAAAGGTGAAAATGTCACATCAGTAGTAACTTATAGAGCTCTAGGGGCCACTGCATTACCCTAAAAGCAAATTCAGTCTAGGAAATATACAGATTAGCCACACTCTATCTTGTTAACATATTACATCTGTTGGGGTGAAGTCTTGGTATTATGAGAATAAGCTTGTGCAGAATCGCATATCTTTATCCCTAACTCAGGGACACTTCCCCATGATTTAAATGACCCATGCAAAGCTATCCAAAAGTCAGGCAGGATGCAAAGAATGTACTTTGACTTCTGAAAAAGAGCAGGAAGATATGGCCGGGGATATGGACAGTGCAAGGCCCATTCTGGGCTAAGTGCTTTTGTGTATAGCACAGCCATCACCTTGGCTTTGCCTCCTGTGCTTCTAGCTATCTGTAGGGAACTACAGCCCCCACCCAAAAAATGAAAAAGAAAGTTCTAGAAATCGATGGATGATACATTTTAAATTTTGTGTCATTTTGCATCATGTGACAGAATCTCCCTTGTTCCCTACTCCACCCATACACAGATGTCAGTCATCCCCTTTCCCAGCACACCCACCATGCCTTGTTTGAGCTCTCTGCCCTTTAGTCACTTACTCGCTGTCTTGCTGATCAGATTGACTTATCATAATATCAGGACCTCATGTTCAAGTAATCATTATTTTACCTTGTAATGTCCCCAGAGTGCAAAGTAGTAATGTCAGCAATTCAGATATGTCAAAGAAAGACCATAAAGTGTTGCTTTTAAGTAAAAGGTGAAAGTTATTCTCTTAATAAGGAAAGAGAAGAAAATACACGTTGAAGTCACTAAGAACAAACTTATCTGTGAAACTGTGAAGAAGGAAAAAGAAATTCATGCCAATTTGTTGTCACACCTCACACTGCAAATTACAACCACAGTGCATGATAAGTGCTTCGTTAAGATGCAAAAGCAATTAAATTTGTGTATTTATGTACAGGGAAAAATAACACTGTGTGTGCAGGGCTTGGTACTATCTTTTGGTCCTACGCATCTACTGGAGGTTCATGGATAAGGAGGATGATTGTATCATGATTAGCACTTAAAGCAACATAGCAAGAGAGTCATTACTAACCCTGTGTTACAAATGAGAAAACTGAGGCTCAGAAACATGAAAACATATGGTTACAGCAGATCTGTTTATTCCAAATTCATGCTCTTTCCATCTACCATATCACTTTCACAATGATTCTTTTTCTGTTTTGTTTTGTTCTGCTCCATGTACAACAAGCACAAGTCCTTGGGACATTGTGTGGCCTCTGAAACTCTCCCCCATAGCTTACAGCCAGTGTGTTGCACTTTGGCAAGTATGCATTGATTCTGTGCCTGGACTGTCCTCCGGGTGTACAGACCACAAAAGCCAAGGTCTGTCTCATGGCAACTCTGCTGCTCATGGCCACAGACCCCTGCTTGTCCAGAGCTGGGCAGAGCGTCCCTTCCCCCATTCCTCCTCAGAACTCCAGAGCAATCAAGGCCTGCTCTTAATTTAATGCAGAAAGAATAATGGTTCCTCTATCTACTCTTCAGGGAGGTTGACAAGAGCCCCTTTAAAGAGAGGTACTAGGTTCAGTGTCATTGTTATTACAGTTATTACCATAGGGGCCACAATAATTTTCTTAGCAGCCACTGGGTTTACTGGGGCTCATATAACTCAGGAGTCTCAGCTGAGCCTGGTTTGGGGCCTTCAGCTCTCTGTGACTGTTGTTGGTAGAAATGAGTTGAATTGTTGAGTGTTTCTCACAGGATCATAATCAAACTTTATGTTAGAAAGTCTCTATGCAGTCAGCTCTGTCTTCCTGTGTGTGTGGGTCCTTTTCTTGTCTTGATCCTCAGATGTCACCACTGGGTCTGGTTCAGTTGAGTGTTTGCTGTGATTTGGAGAAAGTACAGGTGGTGGGAGAGATCCCAGCGATAGTGCGTCTGCTGTGGCAGAGCCAGGTAGATCCTGATGCTCAGTTGCCTCTGTGGTCTCAAAGGAGCCACAGCAGGGGCTGCTGGATTGGACCGAGTTGTAGGAAGTGGAGCCCTGCACCTAGCCCAGACGAGGAAGGAGCAGATGGCCTGGCCAGGCACTCTAAGAACCTGAGAGTTGGGCACAATGGTTGGCTGGTGGGACAAGCTGCAATTGACTGAGTACTTGGCTAAAACATAGGTCTCCAAGCCTCATCCTGGACCTGCTGCCAGTGACACATATCACGTGGCTCACGGTGCCAGGAAGGTGCTCAGAGCCCCACAGCCATCTAGACACTCATGACCAGGCCAGCCAGCCAGTGCTCCTCTCTCCATCAAGGAGAAGAGACCAAGGGACAGGGACAGGAAGGGGCAGAGCCAAGATGCCGAGAGTCCTGCTCTTCCCTCTGTTAGTGAAAGGATGCTAGGAACTGCTGCTTTCGCAGGTGCAGGCAACCTGGGGATCACATACAGCGCACTGAGGCCTGAGCCCGGGTTGCCCATTGCAGCCTCCCCACCTTGGTGCACCATGAAGCTCAGGTCTGACCCACGAGGGCACCCTGTTCAGGTGTAGAACTTCGATTTTGCCGCTTGTGTGTATATGAGTCTGAGTTAACCCAAGTGTCAGTCACTTGCCAGTCCTTTCGGGCATGTGGTCTCTGTGCACCACCTGCATGTTTATTTACTTCACATATTTTAAAATGATTCATGCTTTGAAAAAAAACTTACCATTAATTTTTTTTTTTTTTTTTAGGTTTTTTGAGACAGAGTCTCGCTTTGTGGTTCAGGCTGGCCCTGAGCTCAGCCTCAAACTCACATCACAATCCTCCTGCCTCTTCTCCCGAGTGCTGGGATTACAGGCGTGAGCCACCACGCCCGGCACTGTGGTATGTGGTACTGGTTGCTGCTGGGTGTGGGGTCTCCACACCCAGTATTGTTATGTGGTTACCGGGGAATCGAACCGGGGCCCTTGCTCTTGCAAGACAGGCGCCGGAACCACTGAGCTAACTCCCCGGCCCACCATTAATTATTTTAAAAGCAGAATTTTGTGCTTATTGTATCTATTTCCTAGTGCACAGTTTAATGATTCCCAAGCATAGGCCTCAACCAGGGAGGAAATCCTGACACTCAGTCACACAGGGCCCTAGAGTGAGACCCGCCTGGAGGAAATAAGTGACAAGGAGCAGGAAGGAGGCGGGGCCCCAGCCACTCAGAGAACTGCTTGGGCCACACCAGCCTGCCTGTGGTTTCTAGAACAGGCTTCCTTCCCTGTGTCTTTGTACATGCTGCTTTTTCTAGAGGCTTTGCCCCTCATCTGCCTTTGAACTTCCACTCTTCCTTACGAACTTGTCCCATGATGCCTTCTGCACAGTCCCTGGAGCATTGTACAGTTCATGTGAGAAAGCCAAAGAGTGGGCAGAGACACCAAGGGTCATTTCCACCCTCCCATCGCAGTGTAGAGTTTATTTTTGAGAATGATCATCTCAGAATGGTGTACTTGGTTCTATGCTAAGAGCCTTGGATTGATTACCTTACATAATCCTGTGTCAACTTTTAACCCCATTTCACAGGTGAGGAAAGTGCAGTTTAAAGAATTTAAAATTGCCCAACATAGCACAGAAAGTAGTGTGAAGGCATACACTCAGGCTGGCAGTGCTTCAAAGCCCACACATTTAACATCACCTCAGTTAGCAAGGGGCACAGTGGACGTCATGTGCATGGTGCATGGATAATGGCTCCAGTGCATGAGCGAGGGAGTGAGAGACAGAACCGCATGGCATTCTCTAGGCGGTCTGTGTCCAGCTGCATGAGGAGCCACAGGCAGGCACTGAGTAGAGGGGGAAGGTAGGATTTGTAAATAGAAAGAAGAATGTGTTGGGCTTTAGATTCCAGGGTGTGTGAGCTGGTAGACTTGAGCGGAGTATTCTTCAGAGGTGGTGTTGCTTCTTGTGGCCCTGTCCGGGCTTAGGTGACTGGCTTCCAGAGGGTGAGGATGACTTTGCGTGCTCACTTCCTAATTCTGTTTCTCACAAAAAGTGAGTACTCGGGAGCCAGGGATTTAGCTCACTGGTTCTGGCACTGGCCTTGTAAGCTCAAGGGCCCGGGTTTGATCCGAGGTAACCATACACAACACTGCAGGTGTGGAGACTCACGCCCACCAGAAATTAGTACCACATACTACAGTGCCGGGCATGATGGTTCATGCCTGTAATCCCAGCACTTGGGAGGCAGAGGCAGGAGGATTGCTGTGAGTTCAAGGCTGAGCTTAGGGCCAGTCTGAACTACAATGCAAGACCCTGTCTCAAAACAAAAAGTGGATGCTCAGCAGATGCCCACATAATTCTATCCTGAAGTTGGAGGTCATTGATTCATCCTTTCACCCACAGCAGGCCAGGGCTTGGCTTCAGTCCGCCTTGGCAGTGGCCTACCGACTGCTGCACTGAATGGAAACACACGTGCTGGGGTGCAGTGGGACAGCTCCCTCTGGGCCTCCATTCCCTTGACTATGAAATCCTCCTGTTGGGATATACTCAAGGAAGTTTATCCCCCTGGGACATTGGAGAACCCAGGACCCAAGCCGAGATGGGGCTTTAGTTTGCTCTTTCAGACACAGTCATTTGCCCAGCAGAATGGGACCTGGCAGGTGACTCCTGGCACAGCTGGGAGAGCTATCGGCTTCTTCTGCGCAGACAGCAGGCTTAGGAAATTATTCAGGAATAACAAACAGGACAGAAACATTTGCATAAGGAATCACGCAGAACAATACATGTTATTTAAACCGTCTCTGGTTGGCAACAGAAGCAAAAAGCAGCTGAGATAAATCTGCAATGCAAATCAGCCTTATTGGGAGCGGAGCCCTGACTGGGCCTGGGTGGGGCCACACTGAACGGTGTGAGAGAAGACAGCCCCCTTGTCTCCCGCACTCCCAGGCCGCTTTCCTCAGACTGCTTTGGCCTTGCTCACCCACATTTTCTCATCTCTCTCCTTCCCTCCTTTCTTTCAAGATTAATGGAAACAATTTGTCTTCTAATGTGACTACAGCTTATGAATTCTTTGTCTTACTCTAATCCTTTAAATTATCCACATAATAAAATATGTATCCAGTGATTCCAGGTCATAATTTGATCTTCTGGGGAAAACGGGCGGGGGAGGTGCGTGTGAGTGAGCTGCTCTCCGTTTGTTGGTTTGTTCCTCTCCATTTGTCTTTATTTATCATCTTTCCGAGCTTAATGATCTTCCCCTTGTCTCCTTCCGTTTCTGTGCCCACCCTCCCTTTGGAGTGTGCTTGGTCTGGGCATGGAGAAGGGGCTGCCAAGCCCTGCAGGTGGAAGGAAGGCCACCCCCAGGGCGGGAGGTGCGACTACTTTCCTTGCTTTCTGCCTCTATCTTCTGCTGCACCAGGACGGTGGCTTCTTTCTCTCCCAGGGGTGGTGGGGCCGGGGCGGGGATGGGGTTCTCCTAGAGAACCAGGCTGAAGTTTGGCTCAAACCACCAAAGGTCCAAAGGGACCTTTCAGCCCTAGCCTCCCAAACCTGGGGAATTCAGAGCAACCAATTCAATGTTCATGGACAAGTTTCTGCAAAATACACTCGTAGTACTTCTGAGAAGACTTGTGTCGGTGCCTGGTGCTTGCTTCCCTGAGCCCTGTGTAGCTGGGCTTCCCAACTGCCTGACACTGAGCCCTCTGGACTGCACCCACTGGGGGAGGAGCCCTTCTGTAATGCGCAGGCCAGCCTAGCCCTGCCTTCACACCACAGTTTGCCTGCTCCGTCTGGGCCCTCCAGCAGCCTTGCCTTCACTGTGGTAACTCGGCATTGGCAGCAGGTTGCTTCTCAGTGTCCACCCTGCAGCCTCATGTGGTGGGTACAGGGCACAGGGATTGTCCCCACAGCAGGCAGAGGCCAGGGAGGACTGTCTGGAACAGAGCAGCACTGCCCACACCGTGGGCGGAGTGTTCTCCTCATCTCCTTCAGCTGTTCCCCTTCTCCTCCTGCACAGCTCTGTCTTCACCCCCACGTGGAAACTCTCCTGTGACAGAGGAAGATGCCCTCACTCTGGGCTCGGAGGAGGACTGTGGCAAATCACAGTCCCCGCTGGAGGGTCGGGAAGGCCAGAAGTGTCAGTGTGTGCAGCTGGCGGCCACGGAGGGGTGCTCCTCAAATTGCCTCA